>JARKHS020010357.1:0-49472 GCA_030143305.2 Amblyomma americanum | reverse complement strand
GTACGGCGAGCGATGGGCCTTTGTCTACAAAATTTTTTTTTACTTTATAGTTGCTATGATTTCACTGGTCATCCACTTCTGGCTGAAATTGTGTTCCCTGATTTTGACAACACGTGCTACCGCGTGCCTAAAGGAAGCAAGGAGAGCTTCGAATTCACGGTACACATTTGTTGGTGACACCGTGAACAGAAAACTATTCAATCGATTTCTTTGACTAGTTTCTCAAAAAGCCTTGGATCGGTTGTACTAACTTGTGTAATGGGGTTAAAAGGCTTAGGTAAAAGGAAATTCGCAGTATGTTCCGGTGAACAGCTGACGAAGTAATTAATGGTCAGATACCTTGATCTGTGCAATGGCAGATTTGACTTTCAGGTTATAGGCGCGAACATTTACATGATCAATGCAGGATGCTACAAGGCGATGAGACATGAATTCTTCACGAGTTTCCGCATGGATAGCAGTTTCGATTCATCATTTTTATAGCGTATCTAGATAATCCGCAACCATTCATACTGTCGAGCGTAGTGTATCTATGTTGATGTCACCTGTGACGCAAATACACGATCGCAACAGGAAGTTATCAGGCATGATCACAGTGGCGGGAATACCGTGCAGCATCAGTGGCGGCAGAGGTAGTTAAGCAAATGAAAAAAATAAAAAAATTGCACGGCTATCACAGTACCTCATGATCAGGTCGCTCTCTGTTGTGGTACGAGCTACCGGGGACGGAAGCGCCAGCGGCTTGCATCTGTGCGCAACTCCTAGCTGATGCGCAAAGTGTTCATTACTAATATCGGCCTTCCTCACAACTGTAACAAAATTTCAAGCAAGCCGCAGTAGTACATTCTGGCGTTAGTAAATTATTATCAAGTCAATAAAAGTTGGAAAGAAAATAACGTAAAAGTAATCGATTACAGAACATTTTTGCAGGCTAGTTGGTGCGTTACTGTCTTAGGTTTTAGCACCGAAGACAGCACAGGATAGCGCTCTGTCCTGTCAAGTTCGTTCCTTCCTTTGCTGCCTTTCTACGATAACATCATTTCAGTAATTGACTAGTTTTCTGTAATGGTTTCGTTACTTTCCTGGGGATTTTATTTATCACTCTAATCAGTAAAATGTCAGATGGAGTAAATGTAGTTATGATCGGTTAAGAATATGGTACTTGCGGTGGCTTCAAATTTAAAATAATTTAAAATATGGCAGGTGTAAGGAAAATGTATATTTTTAGCAGCATGCCCACCTTTTGAGATCTTTAGTGCGTATTAATTCAAGCCAGAGGGGTCAGTTTTCTTTCCATGTGGTGCCATGAATCAGTTTTGGCACTATGCACCACATTGTGCCTCTCTGAGTTTTCAAGGATGTTATTAAGGAGATCGAGTATTGTATGCATGAAAGCAATTTTTCCACTTTTTTTCCCTCGAGGCAAACAGGCAAGACAGATGTATCGAGTTTCCTCAGAAGGAATGAAACATCTTTAACTGCATTTTTTCTACAGCCCTCAAAAGCACAACGTTGAGGTTCTTTAAGTGCTTCGAATCATTAACTGTTCTACTTGCAAGAGCCTTCAAGTCTCAACAGCTGCGGACAGCGTGCCCAGCAGTGTTGTGACCCACGTTGTGTGTCGTGCCCCATGTTGCGTGGACAATGCCGGTCAGGAACCAGGCGGCCGATGACGGACTAGAGAGTGCCGGAGAGTGCTGAAGAGGATAAACTGTACAAGTTTATTTTACATATTAACAGATCACGAAGAAGCATCAAGTCAAAGAAGCATCAATCGCATTGCCATGCCGCCGGTTTTATGCCCCTCGATTTCCCAACCGGGAAATCTGTGATTCCAACTGGGGAATCCCGTCTTGAGGACAAGTGCCCAATCAGGGGTCTCTCGAGCAGTCTTGGGTTGTCGCCCTACGTACAGTAACACCCTCGTAGTGGATCCGGTGATCATTATGATGAGGTTGCCACCGTTAAGGTACGGACACACTGGCGGAAACGGGGCGCGGCGCGCCGGCGGCGGATTGATCTGCCGCGCAGCGAATGGGTCAAGGAGCCATTTTCGGCTGCTTGCCACGTGCCTTGGAGCGGGGAGACCAATGAAAGACGCCCGGCTTAGTAACTTGGGGAGCGTCTGAGTCGCAACTTCTTGGCTCCATCTAAAGCTACATGCCAGCAGCTTCGGGGCCACGCGCGCTCCTCCAAAATCATAGACATCGACTGGTTTGGCATCCCATAATTCTACAGCCCGGATGACGAAGACGAAAGAAAATGAGGTGATACAAAGACGGCAAACAACAACAACAAAGACGGCGCTGCTGGGTTGGTTTATTGGCCTCAAATAGAGATTGCACTTATAGCCACTACGTGGGAGTGGCCCATTGATTTGCTGCAAACAGGAGCGCTTAGTAGGGGAAAACGAGTAGTAGTAGGGTAAAGGCTGACAGATTGGACGACGGGAACGACAGGGGTCCTGTTAACTGGGAGATCGAAGACGGTAGAATGGCTTTATGTGCATAATCGTACAGAACGCAAGCGATGTTTCAATTCCACACTGAGTGAGAACGGGAAGATTGAGAGAAAAAAAAAATTAGAATAGGGGTCACTGCATTTCTTGACGGAAATTTTGCAGAGTAGAGAGCACACTCATGTTGCTCTTTCCAAGCAAAGAAACGCCAATGGAAAGAACAAATTGACACAAGAGACCCAACTGGTGAAACGATATTTGTAATAGGCGCCTTCTCAAAGAAGAGAAGCGGTGGCAGAACAGCAGAGAGGGATCTACTGTCTCAGGTTCGCCACAAAAAGGGCACACTGGGGAAACCGCCAGGCCATATCTGTGAAAGTAGAAATTTAGCAGCATCATACTTTAGTTGCCGTGTCCAACAAGTAACAGTGGACAACGAGTCATCCAATTTTATACATCTGTCTTCTGGTGTGCCGCAAGGCAGCATACTGGGACCGTTGCTTTTCCTTCTTTATGTGAACGACATAGTCTGTATAAGTAATCTTCAAACTTTTGTCATATATGCAGACGACACCGCTCTATTTTTCCGAGCAGCACATGTGCGAGAGCATGAACAGCAAGCAACAGATTGTTTTCAGAAATTTCACGAATAGTCTGAGTCCAATTCATTGATCATAAAAACAGGAAAAAGCAAAGCCATACTTTTTAGACCTTGTAATAAGGATCCTGCAGTCTCGCAAATTCATCTAAAAATGGGTTCCTCATTCATTCAAATAGTTCCTACGGTCAAAAGCCTAGGAGTGCTTTTCAATGAAAATTTATCATGGGATGAACACGTTGAAAAAGTTAACGACAATTTGTCGAAGGTTGCTGGTATTGTGTCCCGACTGCGGTACCTGTTTCCAAACCATATTATAAGTTTATGCTGCTCAACACACTGTTTTTCTCTGTTGCTAACTATTGTATTTTGGTCTGGGGAACAACATCACTTATGAATATCAAACAGTTGCATTTACTTCAAAAGAAAATTGTTCGAAATATTGTTAATGCTTCACGTTTTGAACATACGGAGCCGATTTCTGTATCGCTTCGCACCACCACCCTTCTCCAGGTCTTTGAATCTATACTACTGAGGCGGTATAAAACAAATATTAGAAAAAATAATCTGTTTATGGTGCACCTGTCGAACTTAAACTGCAAAGATCTGAAGTATGCCACCCGTACTGGTTACACATGGTTCGTGCCGAAAACTCGAACGAATTATGGTCACTAAATGCTTTCATACACTCTTACGTGCTCATTAAATAATGCATCTAAATTGATGTACTCTTAGGTGCCCGTCAGCATTTCGTGCAAATGAGATTTGTACTTATTTTTTGTATTTTATTTTCTGTGTGCTTACTTGCCGTTTCATTTTTTCCATATTCACGTAGTGATCCTGTTATTAATCTATTCTGATGCTGCGGTCAAGTCATTGTAGGGTGCGTCGACCCCGGTCAAGCCTTCTCTCTGGCTTTTTGTCGACGCACCCAACATCCTCAAGATGTTGAATAAATTGAAATTGAATCGAATAGAAGTATCATGTCGCTGCGAAACCTTATAGCAGCACTATATGCGCAGGTTGGCAGGATAGCAATAATTGGGCCGCAGGGAGAGCCCCTTGCTAAGGAATCTGCAACCTCATTTAAGTGAAAGTCCATGTGTCCCGGTATCCAAAGCTACCTTACCGAATTTAAATGAAACAGGGTCACGAACTTAAAGCGGCGTAATGTCTGAGAGACAATGGGTGAGGATATTGAAGAGCAAATTGACAGGGAGTGCGTCATAACCATGACTTCGGAATCGGTAGTTTCTAATTTACGTAAGGCTAAGACTAGTGCTAATAATTCAGCCAGATATAATGAAGTGAAGTCAGGAAGATGGAGAGAAAAGGACCAACACAGTGGAGGGGAAGAAACGCCCATACCGGCTTTTGTGCGATACTAGGCGCATCGGTAGCAATAGGAATATGAGAAGGAAATGGCCATAGGCAGTCCTGAAACAAACCTTGAAGCAGAGGAAAGGGCTTCAGCATTGCGTTCAAAGAAAAAATCTCGTCAAATGCAATCTGCAGAAATAGAAAGTTGTTACACATTTGGCGGACATCAGTGAAATGTATGTTTAAGGGATCAAGGGGATACTGCACGAAATATATCTGCAGACTATGTAAACGAGACCACGCGGCATTCAAGAACACTGCAGGATGAATAAGAAACAATATCGTTGAGGTGTATAGAGGTTAGTAGCACAAGTTTAAGAATGTTTGAACAGTTAAAAGGCTAAACGTAGCTGATAAAGATTCAGTTCGCGCCTCAAGGTGGAGAACATTACTGGCGACATAATTCGGAATTCCCAGGCAGAGGAGCAATGCCTCATGCTCCAGGGACACAAGATGGCGAAGATTATAGGCAGGAGCTCTCCTGAGAATAAAACAAAGCCGAACTATGAAATGGGGCGAATGTTTGGTTTATAAATAAGCAGAAGTGAATGCCTTCACATGTCTGAGCTAGCGCTACAGAGCCTACGCAGGATGCCAGTGGCTCGAAGTCCTTTTGCAGAAACCTACTCAGTGTGTTCTCGCCAGGATAGAGTAGGGCCGTATATTATTCCGAGATACTTCACCGTCTATACTTGAGGAATTATGTGCTTTTATAGACCACGCTTATATTTAAAACATGAGAAACAGGGAAGACTGAGAATGTGCATTTCTTTACTTTGAGGGCCGATGAATTCTGCCTAACCAGCTGTCAAGTCGATTGAGCTAATTATGAAGGTTTGATAAAAACTGAATATCTTTTGCTGAGGCAAAAAAATGCGATATCATCAAGCACACAAAAGTTTTCACATTATGAATCCATGGGATTGAGCTTAGAAATATGTTAAAAGGAAGAGGCGAGAGAACTGACTCTATGCGGTAAGCCTCTGTCTGTTGAAATCTCCTAGAGGAAACGCCATTTTGGCAGCAATAAAATTATCTGTTTTTTTTCAAGAAAGCAGAGATCAAGGCTACAAAATAGTTTGGGAAATCAAGTTATTGTAATCTGTTTAAAAGCTTCCAGTGGTCAACGCTGTCGCAGGCTTTACTGACATCTAAAAGGACAAGCGCGGGGAACTGTTTACTGTTGCGAGCTAATTTAACACAACTCTCGACGTCTGTATGAACATAAAAAGTCGAACAGCCTGGCTTGAAACCAATTTGACACGGAATAAATAGAGCAGTAGCAGAAATGAAAGACATGACACGCCTGAACAGGACCCTGTCTACAAAATTCACTAGGTTCGATGTTAGCGAAAGGGGGCGTATGTTGTCTGAAGTAAAGCCTTCTCCTTGATGTTCAAGCAATGGAGCTGTTTTAGGAAGACGCAACTCATGGGGTATCCAATAGCCTTTAATGGAATGGTTAACTAGAGCCCATAGGTCTTCAGGAGTATCGTTCAATAAAATGTTGAGCTTAGATGAAGTGACCTTATCGAGGCCAGGAGCCGCTGGGGATAGGCGCAGTACAATCAGCGATACCTGAGGAATAGTGACCTCAATAAAATAACTTGAGGTGCATATGAGTATATCTGGATAATTTAGAGCAGATATAAAGCGAAGCTGTAGGCCGCACGCCATGCCCTCTAAGGCCCTGGCGTTGTCAGCAGGGGACTGAACGAGGAATGTTTACAGCCAGCGGAATTACTTTTCGGATCCTCATGAAATTAAAAAACCTCTTTTATGCCCTGATTGTGACAGAAAATCATAATGACTAGTAATATACTCCCCCTTTCTCGCGAGACAGTGCGCATACTTGATGCTATGACGTACTTCTAAGACATCCAATTTTCTGGGCATTGATTTATGAGAAGTTTCTTCCAGGCTTCTTTCCGTCGTCTATATGAATGCGTACACTCTGCATTACACTAATTATTGGAGATTGCACCCTTGGCTTCCTTGACAAAAAATTAAGATTTTGCCTTGAACTTTCTAACACTGTGCATATATGTCTAGCCTTGCATTCGGCACTTATCTCAGCGCATGAGTCTAAAGCGATTGAGATAGCTGATTTTAGCGTGTCTTTAAAGTGACTGTAATTTAAGGCGAGTGTTGTTGTAGCTCTGAAAGGGTTAATTTACACGCAAGCTTGAAACTAATCGTTAAATTATCGCGGTTTTCTGCACAGTCAACAGGAGCCCAGGACATTACAGAGACGTTTGGGGAGGAAAAAATCAACAACAAGGCAAAGCGGCATTGACCACGTAAAAAGGTAGGGAATTCAGAATTACTTCAGACATTTTTGTTGTTACACACCCAATCAAATAATATAGAGCCGAAGTTATCTGTTTTAAACCTCCACGTCACATGGTGAGAATTGGTCTCCTACTAATAAAACATGAGGACGGCTACAAGGGGCCTAGTGTCACGCACACCTGATGGGAAATATGCATTAGCTACCGTGAAGGACTGTTGACCTGGGATACTGAGATCAACCGCAAGGACTTCACATTGATTGTCCACATACTGAAAAGAAATACATGCCCTGTGACAAAACATTGAAGAAATTATCCCTTACAACCTTCCCATTTGGGATGACCGGACAAGCCGGAACGAATGGTAATGCTTGAGATGATAATTGAAATCTGTATATAGCCATGGTTCCAGTAACTGTGAAAATAACGGTGCAAAAAGATCCCACAGACACTTTATGTCTGTTAAGCTGAGAATATAGAACGAAAAATTCTACCCGAGTATACTTTACCACCCTAACTTGGCCGGAGTGCTGCAGAGGTGACTGCCTTTTCTAGAACGCTGGTCTTGGGATGTAGACTAGTGTGATTTTTCTTTGACTTCCACTGTGGCAAAATGGACGTGCAATTCTCAAAACGAGACCCACTTTGTTTCTTGGCGCGGATATCCGATGCCATATCAGCACAGTCCACAGAGGAAGCCTCAATAACGCTGTTAGAGAGAGAGAGACTTCAACAGTCGCTTGTCCTGATATTCACTGTGGGCCTGTGGGGTGCATTTAATGACCACAGGAGGAGTAGGAGCTACCGAAGCCAAAGAGCGGTGGGCAACTGCAGCAGATTGGACATCTCGGTAGCTATGACCTGGCAAATGCACGTGCATTTGGTTTCAATAATTTATTCTCTTGCATTTGCATAGCTTTCTCAGGTGCCGCAGTGACTGCCTGAGACCAACTGGCATCCATTACGGGTGGGCATTTGGAGGTCACACTAGAGTAGCCTGAGGCTAGCTCTTTGACTGCGGCAAAAACTTATCTCCGCGTGCATCTGTGTTCGGCCGTAAGCTCGAGCACCTGAACTTCTTGAGCTCGTGCAGGACAGCCAGGCTAGTTAGCAGGGTAGGAACCACCAGAGAAAGAACAGTGATCTTGCTGTTGAGGGTATTCCCCGCTACATTGACATTCGCCACATGCGCAGCAACTAAGCCCGATTTGCCGGCTTTACCCCTGTGGCTATATCTTCAGCAGTTGTGACCCTGGAGGAGCCGAGATTTAAATGCTTCTATTCTAAACACCAATGGGTAAACGTTCATCTCTGCGGCGAAAAATATTCCTGCAAATATGACTATGCCGGACACCGCAGGAGTTTTAACTCCGCCGACGATACTGCTGCATCGATGGACAGCAATCATTAATGCAGAACAGAGCTTCTCAAGGGTTTCCAAACAGCTCAGTCGTTAGTCGACCCCTCGTGGCTAATTCCTTGGAACACGCTAGATAAGGCGGAATGAACACGCTCAGTGGTTGGTTGGCGAAGGAGGTACACTTCCACAGGTCTTCTATACAATCCTATTTTGGTGGCCTCCACAAGATGCCACCCCTGCCGAACATCCGCACGTCACTAATCCGCATAACGATGTAGTTTGAAGAGCCGCCTTTATGCCTTCGGATTGCTCAACCGGCACGCGTCTTCATCGGAAGGCACAAAGCCACAGGAAAGCTGGAAACGCCACTGCGGAAAAAAGACATCAATCGGGAGCTCGTCCTGAGGAAGAGAGGCCGAACAAGGGGTAAACCGCTGGCAGGGAGAAGAGGTAGACGTTATGCCCGCGTACTGTGCCCAATCACTCTGGAACAGGAGCAGGTGCAGACAAGAACGAGAAAGTGAGTAAGCTAGCGCAACAACGCCAGGTACTTAGTCGCTACCCTGAAACAGGACAGAAGCCACGTGGCGTGCAGCCGGCTCCCAGGGAGACACTATAGGACGTACTAATGTATGCAGTTTAATGCAGTTCTCTGCGCGCTCGAGAATTCGTTTTTTTTGCCCTCGTCGGTCGGGGTATAGAATTATGGAATCGAACCAATTCGCGCAGCTTTTTGTCACTAGTGGTTTGGCATGAATAGAGCTTTTCGTGGCGGCGCTTTCCCACCTTCTCCTCGCCCCCGGTGTGGCCGTCCCTTTCGCAGCGGGGGTTCTGCCGCCATCAGCGTGCTGCTCGTTTTCTCTCTATTGAGAACCGACAACTGAGCTAGTTGGTGCATCTTTAAATTGGTGCATCTCTCTATTGAGTACCTTGAAGGTACAAACATACTAGCACAAAAAAGCGCGGCACGCCGGTGGCGGCCGAACCCCCGCCGCGAAACGGACGGCCATACCAGCGGCGAGTTGTACGCGGGAAAGCGCCACCGCGCAGAGCTGTCTGCAGGAAAACCGGTCGAGGTCAGTGATTTGTGCAGGACCACGCGGGGCTCCGCTGCCGCCGCTTGAAGGTAAATTTAATAGGACCCTAGAGGCGGTGGCACAGACGCTCCCCACGTTACTAAGCCATCGCACCTCACTGGTCTCCTCACCACGCGTCTCGCCGCAAGCTGCCGAAAATGGCTCCTCGGCTCATTCGTCTGCCTATGTTCCTGCGTACAAGAGGCCACAGTGGACTTCTCATCCTGGCACAGACCCTTGTCCCTGAACTCCGCCTCCTTGGGCTTCATGCTGCCAAGCACAGAGCTGAGCCCAAGGCACAGAGGACATCGTTGCCAGCAGATTGGATGGCCTACCGCAGGTTCGATGCCGCCTGCCGCCGATAGGCCAACTGCGATCCACGAGAGAGCTGGGCCGGCATATGCCACTCTCTCCAGTCTGTTCGGCAGTCATCCAAAGCCTGGCGCCTAATGCTTTCCCTTCTGCGACGGATTACCAGCCGTGGCCTTGTTCTTCGGGCAACTATAGTTCGAGGCGTATCCTGCCAGGCCTTAGCTGAGAAGCTGGCCGACCGCCTGTCCTTGGCATGCCAGACGTGTCCCAGTCCTCTCCTGGGCCCCCTCTCAGCCCACTCCAAGACGACCTCCCCCTCCTGTGGGCGTAGCCAGAACCATTGTAGCCCTGTGTGGTGCCCCCATCACCTCTCGCGGTATCCACTGCGGCCTTCACCGCTGCAAGAGGAAGTGTGCCGCAAGGGCAGACGGGCTCACTATAGAGAATCTGCGCAGCCTGGACGCTCATGAGAAAACCCTTGTCCTGGGCGCCTTCAACACTATCTGGGACAGCAGCAGCCTGCTAGAGAGTGGTTCCACGGCCATCGTGGTCCTGAACCTGAAGGCCTGGAAGCGCTCCTGGTCACTGTCCTCATACCGGCCTGTCTCACGGACTTCGGCGGCTTGCAAGTCCATGCTGTCCGTGGCTCTGCAGCCCCTCTCCTAGATAACAAGATCCGTCGTTTTTTTCTCCGGCAATCAGATTGGCTTCCCCAGGCACGGCACGCTGCATGGCAGACTCCATCGCCGACGTTGTCTCCTGGCTGCAAGAAACCAAGCACCGAAGAGGTGTCGCCCTGCTGGTCCCCTTGGAGGTTCAGGCAGCCTTCCACAGCCCGCCCCATACCACCATCGAGCAGGCCCTGAATGAACTCAGAGTTGCCGGGCGTTTGCGTCGCTTTGTCACCGCCTTTCTCTCTAAGCGCTCAATGCAGGTCTGCATAGGGGGCAGTCTGAGCTCTCTCCGCTCTATCTCCTGTGGTGTGCCTCCGGGCTCCATACTCTGCCCCTTCCACTTCAATCTCTACATGGCCGGCCTCCCGGATGCCATCCAGCAGAGTCGCTGCCATAACGTCTTTTGTGCTCCCTGTACGCAAACAACGCCGCCCTCTGGGTACGTGCCTCGTGGAGGCACAACACATTTGCCAGGCAGGCCCTCCAGCAAGCCTTCGACGAGGTACTGCTGTTCCTGGCTTCGAAAAGCCTGGTGCTCTTTTTCTGCAAAATCGGAGCCGCTCTTCGTCCATCCGCGTGGTGCAAGGATTACGTCAAAAATCCGGACACTGCAGATCAACGGCTCCAATCTGCTCTGGAAACAGCAGATGAGGTACCTCGGTCTCTCTATTGACCATTGTATAAGGAGAATTCCAGCAGAAAAGTCCCTTTTACTCCAACTGGACCGCGTCGGCTGAGCAGCCGAGCACCTCCTGGCACGTGGCAACGGCTACATGGCAACTTGGGCCTTTCGGCTTTTTGAAGCAGCAGCCACGTCGGCAATCTCTTAAGCCCTTCCCTTCGTGACTTCAAGGCTAAGCGGCTCAACCACCGTGAAACCACCAGTCGGAACTGGGTGCGCGGCCTCCTAGGTGTCTCGGGGAGCTCTCAGACCCCAGCCACCCTAGCACAGTAGGTGGCGTATGGGCTCAATCTCCTGCTCCTCCAGAGAAGCCTCACTCACATGCACAGGCTCTGTCATGTTCCGGACGGCGGTGCCATCTGTGAACGCCTTACGGGATTTCTTCACTCTAGGATGGGAATGCTATCCATTGCCTACGTGGAGACCCTAGGCTATCCTACCAGCCACCCTGCCCTTCCACCATCGCCTACCCGTTCTCTACAGGTATGTGTGGACTTCGAAGGTGTGGCCAAGCGCCACACCCCAGCTGCGGCCTTCAAACAGACCGCTGCTGCCTTCCTGAAAGAGTGCAATGGGTCACTCTCTTCACCGAGGGCCTGGTACTCCCGCACCCAGCACAGGGGGCGGCGGTTCTGGCAGCATCACAGCTGGACATGACCGGGACCTGCAGGCTCTTCTTCACAGGTAGCTGCACCACGGCTGAGCTAGCAGGGCTCCACGTGGCGGCTGATCTGATCGAGGCTATGCCACCTGGCCTTTTCTCGGTCCTCTGCGACTCCCGGCCAGTTCTCCAGCTGCTCCTCAGGCCATGCGACAACGTGGCTTCAACCTCTCTGCTTGGGGTCCGCTTGCAGACACTCGAGGATGTTGGCTACCAGATCATGCTACACTGGGCGCCCGGCCCACCGTCATTGACGGCAACGAACAGGCCGACGCTTTGGCCATGTCCACGCCAATCAATCGGTCTCCGGTCTCCTTTGCAGTGATGCAGCATGACTTTGGCTGTCCCATTCTCAAATAGTTGGTACAGGCCTTGCACCCAGACCGGAGGATCGCTGCCTACCTACCTTTCCGCCAACTCTCGGACCCGCTGCGCAGGCGGCAACGCGTCGTACTCTTGCGCCAGCGCATCGGGTGTACCTAACCACGACGACCCCCAGGATGTATGCCTGCGTTTGGACCCCCTCTCCTGCCTGCCCCTTCTGCGTTGACACGGGGACAATCGGCCACTTGCTGCTTGCGGGCCGGAAGCACGTCACCTCCCGACGACAACTTGAGGCAGGATACCGGGCTCGCGGTCTCCCGCCAATCACAGAGAACGACCTCCTCTTCATGACTTGCAACCAACTCTCTGCACATCGGGCTCTCCTCTCTTTCCTCGAGGAGACCGGCCTTACTAGCCTTCTCTGGCCCTTCGCCCCGCCCAGCGCGAGGCGAAGGCACTGATTTTAGGCCCCCATCATCGACCCAACGGGGGGACGGTGAGGAATACGACGCGAAGTACCAGTACCGTCGACGTCCTCTACCCGCTCCTGCAGCCTACACTCCTTAGACCTCCCTGCCCCTACCGACGGCTTCAGCGACTGATCTGCTTGGCGTCTCCCACGGTGCTTCACGGCCGGACGGAGGCCATGAAGATTGTCTTCTCTCTGCTCGATGCTTGCACACACTCCCAGTGCATAGCGGCTCTTCCCCTTCTGCCTGCCTGGTACTTGCATACACTCCTAGCGCACCGCGGCTTTTACCCGCCTGGTGCGATCTGATGCTTTTGCTTCGACGGTCCGGCCGCAAGACCCTACTATCTGCAGCCAAGGAGCCCACTCAAAGCGGCGAAAAAGGCGACACCTTTAATCCTGCTCCCCATTCCTCCCTCACCCCCTTGCCCTGGTTCCCGAGAGTGTTACCACTACAAGGCCTACATAATCCGGGACCACTATCCCATCCCCAAAATAATTCTTTGAACCAACCACCACCACCCTACCATTCGCTACGCGGCAGATCAACCCGCCGTCGCGGCAGGTCGCGACAAACGCCTTGCAGTAGGCGGCCAATGTGCTCGTACTTTTACGCAACATTTCTTGCAGCGACAGTGATGCACCATCATCTTGCGTAGAGTTCGCTGAAGCTGAGCATCGAGCTTCGTTTCCAGAAATGCCAGCAACTCCTGGGGCGTTATCTCTTCTAACTGCAGGTAGCGTCAGAACAGAGGGCTGCTTCTCCAGCCACCGCTACTTTCATTACAGGTAGAACTGGGGCCTTTGTAACCCCGTCTGTCCGGCTGACTCAGTTTTTCGTGAGGAGCCTACATGTACCGCCTCGCTTAGGGTGGGCATCTCGGCATTTAAAACAGCCTAAAATAGCCGTCAAACATACTGAGGTTTAGATGAGCCCGGCAAAAGGTGGGTAGGGTAGGGTTTCGAGCTGAAAACCGATATTCGGGATCATGTGTACGCTAGGGGGTTGAGCTAAGCAACCGTCGAGTCGATCTTGGCCAGCCCGACTGCAGGGAGTGGTTTGACTCTGCCCAACAAAGTTGGAAGGAGCATGTATACGCTGCCACGTCGGCTTAGCGCCTCCTGTTTGGCTCATGGCTGGCGCTGCGCAGGAGTAACCTGTGTGGCTTCAAGGGAACACAGAGAAGAAGGCGCAGTTATCTGAACTAGAAATCGGCCAAAAATGGGAATAATATCGACGAAAGAAACAGTAAGTGCAGGTTAAAGTACAGGCAGTCCTCTGATCGCTGGCTGGCTGATGTTCGCGATGCAACTAAACCAGGGACAAGGAAATTCTGGAACCATATACGCTGGCTAAATGAAACGAATCAAGGAAAGCTGGAACAGATTCAGGATGCTGAGGGAAAAGTTTAAGATCGATATGACACCGTGAACTACATGATATCAGTTATAGCTGAATCAGGAACGACGATAGGGTAATCTCCCCAAATGAGGGACAGCAAATCAGAACAGCAACAGGACAGCAAAATTGAAAGCAGCTTGGAACTGGCGAGTTTTAACTAGAAAAATGCGGAAGCAAATATTCCTTAATGCACATCTGCAGAGATATAGTAATTTCAATCAAGTTGATAAAAACTACTTTTAGATTAGATTAGAAGCGGCTCATAGACTTGATGACCTATTCGACAAGGCTACCGGCACACTCTCCCGTCTAAGTGTCTGGACCGCTCATAATGCTTTAAAAATCAGTTCTGATAAAAGCAAGGCCGTTATATTTCGCCCAAAAAGAAGATCGTAATCATAAAGAAAAATGTAGTATTGAACTCTAACGTAATCGAAATTGTAAGTAGCTTCGAATAACTTGGTGTAATCTTTCATGAGAAAATCTTTGGGACTGTTACATTGACAGCATTCTTCCGAAACTTGCGCGAATACTAGGGCAAATGTATAGGCATAGAACTATTCTTCAAGTCAATATTAAATAAGTTCAATATAAATCATTATTCTGTTCACATCTATAATATTGTCAGCTTGTCTGGTCTACCACGTCCATGGGTAATCTTGAAAAAATATTCATTCTCAAAAAAAAAGGTCATACGATGCACGTTCCAATTAAATAGAGAACAAAGCACCACCAACTATTTTCTAACATTAAACACACTGAAAATGTTTTCCTTGTGCAGCTTTCAGTTATTATCGCGCTTTAAGAAGGAAGTACGAAATAATATGCAACAACTGGCAAACTTTGGCCTTATTAACTAGAAATAACCAGACCTATAACACACGAAATATTTTTTCAACTGATATAGAAACTATGAGAACAAGTTATGGCCAACAAATGCTATCCTATCAACTTCCAAAGAGCTCACTATTCTCGAAGACGACAACGTTTATTTAAGTGTCATAGCTTTTAATGCCCTTTTTGCATATTATGAAAATAAGGTTTATAATTTTTTTCCTCCTTATTCCTTTTTTTCTTGGTTTTATTATTTGTGAATAAAATCTTGATTTTTTCTCATAACGTTATTTTTCTATAAACACGTAATATTGTCTTTGTAAACTTTGCTCGTGCCGTACGTGCCAGGAAATCACTCTGGGTAATGAAAAACCCTGCTTGCCGATATCTTTGTACCAGGGGTCGAGGGCCTATCAATCTTCGTGGCTTTATCCCTCGACTCCTTTTCATACCTGTCGGCATGAATAAAGATTATTATTTTAATGATCCTGATAAATGCTGATTAATTAAACTGATAAAGGCTAGCTGAATAATGAAACGCTCATAATAGCATAGGAGCCAGTCATATCAAGCAAATCCCGCGTAGCTGCAGACAGAGTAACATGTATTTCGTCTATGATTGAAAAGGAGAGAAGATGAACACAAAATCCTCCCAAAGAATTGCAATAACATCTGCTGTATACAGGTTGCTAATGCAAGCAGCAAAATTAAAAAGGCAGTCATTGGTGGGAAGTAATACGATACTCGGAGAACTCAGAACCGGTTGTGAAGTGATAGGCGCTTAAAGTATGGCTTGATTGTGCGTACCCAACGTATAGAAACAGCTTAGGTGGAAAAGAGAGCAAATATACCTTTGCATTTAGCCTTTCTGGACCTAAGCGGTGCATACGACAATGCGAAGAGAGAACTCCTGTGAAGCATATTAAAAGAAGGTATCGGTCGTGAGGTAAT
The DNA here is from genome assembly GCA_030143305.2 of Amblyomma americanum. Lineage (NCBI taxonomy): Eukaryota > Metazoa > Arthropoda > Arachnida > Ixodida > Ixodidae > Amblyomma > Amblyomma americanum. Next base: position 34,000 of record JARKHS020010357.1, on the reverse strand, counting down.
TGATTTTGTACAGGAATTATACCAAGATAATAAAGCAGATATTATATGGAAAGGAATAAAAAGTAGGAGAACTGTCGAGGTACACAAACTATTAAGGCAAGGATGGCCTCTATCACCGCTTCTGTTCATGCTTTATATGATAAGTATTGAAAGAAGGCTACAAGGAAGCAATCTAGGTTATAATCTGTCGCACAGATTTGGCAGAAAAATCGCTGAGCAACGGCTACCGGGTTTAATGTGTATGGAGGATATTATACTGTTAGCAGATGGCCAGTAAGATTAGCAAACTCGGGTTAATTGTAGTGGAGTCGATGGAGACGCTATAGTTTTCAGTATGAGCGCAACTACAACCTTTGTCCGTAAAGTTTCTAGACTTATTTATTTTCTTCTCTAGAATTCATTCCCCAAATCAAATGTTGGTGCGTGGTGTGTGAGCGCCATATTTTTGGGCTAACCTGAGCTATTGATGTTAATTGCTGTGGCAGCCTCTAGATGGCATTGCGAGTAGAAAGATACGTTGTCGCTAGTCGTCTGCGCATTCTACTGTGAGTGAATGGGAAGAGGTGGACGTCCACCTCGAAGAGCGTGTAAAAATAAAATTGTGTGTGAAGCTTGGCAAGGCAGCCACACATACGTATGAGCTCTTTCCTGACACTTACGGCAAAAAGACATTATCGCAGGTGCAAGTTTTCGAGTGGCAAGGAGGTTCGTTTCGGGGAGAACGTCGGCGGAAGACGACACGAGGAAAGGGCCCCCCTCAACCTCACGAAATGAAACAACGTGACTCGGATCAGGGAAATCGTACAGCAAGACTGCCCCATTTCAGTCCGGTTGCTATCAGATGCTCTCGAGATTAGTAAGACAACATGCCACCAAATTTTGCTTGAGAACTTGGGGAGACGAAAGCTGCATGCCAGACTTGTGCCGCCCTCCCTCACTCAGGACCAGAAGGACACGCGGGCATCTGTGAGCGCTGATTTGCTCTCCGAGGCGAGGAAGGATGCGGCATTCGTCGACAGCATCATTTCTGAAGACGAAACATCGTGTATTCAATACGATCCTCAAACAAAGAGGCAGACCGCCGAATGGCCCTCCACAAGCTCTCCGGCGTCGAGAAAGGTACGGCGACAGAAGACCAAAACAAAGACGATGCTGATAGTTTTTCTCAATGCCAAAGGTGTCATACACCACGAGTTCGTCCCACAAGGGCAGACGGTAAATCAGGAGCTTCATATCCGCGTGCTCCAACACATGCGTGATGCAATGCGACGCCGTCGCCCTGACTTATGGGCATCTGGACAGTGGAGCCTTCTCCACGATAACGCAAGGCCGCACACTGCTTTCAGCGTGGCATTTTCTCGCCAAGCACAGCATTACTGTACTTCCCCATCCGCCTTACTCGTCTGACCTCTGCCCATGTGATTTTTTCATGTTTCCACGTGTGAAGAGAGCCCTAAATGGTAGCTGGAATGGGTGCGGGGAGGCCGTTGAAGACGCCACGACAAAGACGCTGGCAGCCCTGCCAATAGAAGCGGTTTCCAACTGTTTCCAAAACCTCAACAAGCGTTGGAAGCTGTGTATAGACTGCAAGGGAGACTATTTCGAAGGGGACCTGCACAAATGATTTCAATAGTAAACGCATTTTTTTTATTGGACTCAGTCACACAAGTTTACGGACAAAGGTTGCGCGTCAGATGTGATGAGTTTCAACGATGTAACTGATCAGGTGCTTACAATAGACGGCCGTGAAACACCCACAGTGGCCGAATAGAGTTATTTTGGGATCGGAGAAAGGACAGACGGAGAAAAAGAGAGCAATAAATGACAAGTGAAAAACGCGGATGGTATAAACTGGATAAATTCAATGAAAAAGAAGCATAGTGTAGAACAATATCGATAACGGAAAAGGCATAAAAGGAAGGAAGCGTTCTCTAACTAAAGAGGCAGTGCCCTACTCTGTGAAATTAGGTCAAGAAGCCTTGGAACGCGCAGCTACAAAAAGAAATATAGCAAAGATGATGACACGTGTACTGTATGTGGTAAATGTGCAGAAACAATTGAACACGCCATACTGAAATGTCATGAAATCCATCCAGATGTCGCTGTAGGCACAGTCACTTCTCCTGCGGCCCTAAGGTTGAGAGATGACAATGGTCATGTAAATAACAATAATAACAATGGTCATGAGATAACAATGGTCATGTTGTCCGGTTGCTACATGTTATCCGCTGTCCAACGATATGTCAGGCCATCCACCGGCTCGCGGCACGCATCCCGCAGCCAGTACATATTGAGTGGGTCCCACGGGATCGGCTGACCTATCAAAGCCAGGCAGATTTAGTGACCCGCCTTGCCAATACAAACTCATCACGGCCTCGGCTCCTTCATTTGGACAATTTTATCCTCCTTTCATCAAGAAAGGAACTCCTCCGGCGCCGCACACGCGCTCTCATCCCTCCGTGTGCGGTAACCCTCCCCCGCGGTCTTACACGTGCAGAGGAGGTTGCGCTTAGGAGGATCCGGGTCGGGGTTGCCCTCACACCAGCCATAACTCGGAAGTGGCCTCAGTACCGAGAATTGCTTCCTCGGCCAGGGTTTCCGATATGTAAACACGAGGACATTGAGGCCGACATTCATCACTTACTGTGGGACTGCCCAGCTCTCAAGCCTACAAGGATCCGGCACCTGATGGTAGCAGGTCGTTCACCAAGCAACCCTGCTTCATACATTTCCTGGACGCAGGGACCGTACCAACGTTCTCTGCTGGACTCCATCAAATCAGCTAACCTTCTTTCATTCATTTATTGTCTACTACATCATTCATCACACCTTCACCCATCATTGATGCCCTGGGGCAATAAATTTTGCTTCAAAATAAAAAAAACCTGCGATGGAAGTTAGCGAAACGCGATTGGAAGATTGGTGGCTCCAAAGTAGAAAGATGACAGATGGTTATAAGAGTAAGAAAACGTAAGGAAAATGAAAAATTTTAATAACAATTTACAATACTGTTAAACAAAAATAGCAATCAAACAGGGGCATCACCAGCCTATTTTCTACCCAAGTTTTTTCATACCCCTCTAAATAAGCCACCCAATATTACACATCCGAACCGCTTATCTCGCCGTACTGCCCATCCGTTTCGGAATGCCCGTCCAGTGTCCCGCACTGCAACTTTTCAGGGTCCCTTTTTCTCCAAACTGTTGTGGACTAGAATGCCCTCCCCACCATTATCGCTGCCATCACGCACATGTCTGTGTTTTGAGATGCTGAAAGCACTTATATTTCAGAGGCAATAACTTGTGCTTGTTGATGAATATATGAACCGCACATTTGTTGCCGCAGTTTTCAGTGCCTGTCTTTTCGTTGTGATTCTTGAAAGTTTATGCACGATGTCTCATTGCCAAGTGTATCAGAATAAAATTAGCAGCAAAAAATTCAACAGGTATTCATTCATTCATAAGCTCGTTCCTGTAGACGCAAAAGGGACAAGAACAAGGAAGGCACCAGAAAACAACTGGACAGGCGCCAAATTTCAGCTTACGTTTATTCGTCAGAACCCTTGCACTTTATTAAGCACCCAAACCGTGTCACAGAACACTATCAAAAAACAAAACAAAAGTCGACCTTAATACAACTGGCGCGACGGCTGACGGCCAGGAAAACAATTGAGCACAATAGATCACGCCACTCGAAAGAGATAAAACCAAACTTTTCGGACTGAGTCCCAAGGCTCTTCGAGCACGCAAAAAATCTACAACTGCCAGGAACGTGAATTCACCCGCACAACACAGAAGCGCATTTGTCCAATGCAAACAAGTAGCAAAAATGTTCCAACACTCCTACATTAAGCTTTGTGGGGCAGTGGGCCACATGCGTCCCACTTTGTTTCGCATACTGAAGGGCTCATAACAGGCCGTGGAGTGCAGCAGCCCCACTTAAGCTGTTGTCACAAAATTCGGCGCATATTAAAAAAAACCGGCAGCGCGCAAGCAATCGCGCCCGCGCGCTCCGTAAATAAAACTAAAACAGCTGAGAACCAATCCCAGAGAGCGCGTAACATTGAATGTGTTGCTGCCCTTACCACTCTGCTCGCCGGCGCGGCGGCAAAGGATACATGCCCGCGCGCCCCGTCGATTTTTCGAGAATGTCTGAGTAATTTCTACTCAATGTCGACGAAGAGGGCGTAACCTTGACTGCGCTAAGTGATGCTCTCTCCCTTTTTCTTTCGCGTCGACGACGGCGCAATGCATTAAGGATCTGGAACGTTCTGGAAACCGGCTTTCGGGTTTGACCAATGGGGTCACGCGGCCGGCGCGAGGGCAGGGAAATTTCGCACTTTGTGCTGCTGGTTCGTGCGCGCTTTCCTTGGCGCGAAAAACGAACAGACGCGGACCGCGCCTTTAAATGACGGGCCCAGCTACGGATCAGCGAGGCAGCGAGCGCCAACCTGCCGGATGGCACCGTTCGAGCTCCTCAGGTCGTCGGACTGTCGCAGTGCTCGGTGAACAGATTTATTTTGTTTGCTAGTCTCTCTCTTGTGTTAGTGCTCTTTAGGTACAAAGCTTTCGTTGTATTTTAATCTCTCTCGAGTGTTGCTTTGCACGTGCTGCGGTGTATTGTAAATCACTTTGTATGTGCGTGTACGAGTGATTGTGAAATCCTGTTACAAATTTTGTTTTGTTTATGAACCGTTGGCTCCGACCCATTTTCTGTCTTGCGACTGGCGAAAGCTGGACACCAAATGACCACCCTCCTTGTCACTTGGTAGCTGGTCCCCAGCTCAGCTGCCACGCTGAGTCGTGGGCATCTCCATTGTTGCCGACACGGCTACTCACACAAGCTCGAAGAGTTTCGGTGACTGCACGCTGAAGTGCGTGAAGAGGCGACAGCTGTGTTCCCACCTATATTAATGTTTAAAAGAGTTGTTTAATAATGGTTTCTCGAGCGTCCATAAGATGAGGTAGCGAGTCGAGACATAGCAACTTTGTTCTTTTTGTCGGCGCGTTGCAAGTTCTTGGCAAAATTTGATCTAACAAAAACGCAAAACAAAATGCCCATTGAATTATTTGTTTCTTTTTTAAATAGAGAGGGCAAACTCTAAATAGCAACGTGCACTTGTTCTGAAGATTTGAGGTGGCAGGTAAAAAGAAGAAAACACTTTTTTTACCATGCTGAAAATAGTTGCATATTTAGTGACTGAATATAGAGCGTTAATTATAAAACATTGTACGTTGAGTTTGTTCTTTGGGGCCAAATGATCAATATCCAAACCCTCAAGACCGCCTGTAGCAAGAATCCCTTGCGAATGAATATGGGGATAAAACAAATGACCAAACATATTTGGCACCTCGAGTGAAGTTCGAACAATCGGCAAAGAACAAAAGCGTGTGAAAGTTGAGCAAAGATGCTCATGTCGTAGGTGTTCCAAGACGGGAGAAGTAGTGCGAACAAGTTCAACAACAAGCGAACAAATGCGAACAAGCTCATGAAGCGGCAAGAAGGAACTAGCTCACCGAAGAAACATATATAGGTCAATAGGACAAATGGAACCTATTTTCTCGATCGTGATTTAGTGCTAACCAAACAAATATGTCTCTTTTTTCACTTAACTATTTCTATTTAAATTGAGGAATTGATTGAGAACCATTTTTGTGCACCTCATCTACTCGTGCAATCAAAATTTTGGATCAATTTTGTACAAAACATGTTTTCTCTCAAAGAGTTAAGAAAACAATCGACAAAGAAATAACAAACGCCGAACAATAACCCTGAAAAAATGGTGCCCATGAAAACTTAAAACCTTAGAGCTAAGATATGAGCGTCAAAATCATAAAAAGAAATACATGTTTCTGACAAGTTAAAAGTCAATAAAACACTTCAAAGGACCAGCAAATGTACACACGATATTTCAGTACTTTGAAGCCTAAAAGAATCCTTTCAGAAAAGGCACCTCCGTTTCAATGATTGGTACGGGCGGCCTGCTAACGCAAGTTAAGTTTTCCGCTTTCTACATAAAGTAGGCCTCAACTATTTCTAGCTTTATTCTACTTTACTGTTCTTCAAAAAATTTTCTTATCTAATTCCGGACTGCCCTTTTGGAATGTTTTGCAATGGTCGACACGAAAGCTTCCATGTTTGTTCCGCACATATCGCAAGTGTTCACTGGCACGCTCATTGAAGCAACAACCGGTTTGCCCTATGGAAATGAGACAGCACTTAAGGGAAATTAAGTACGAAACTTATGACCTAGATATCCTGAACTTCTTTTGATGTTTAATAGAGCCCTTGAAGAAAAACCTTGGAAAATTGGGAAGCGATCTCTTCTTTGTGCGTAATTCTTCGAACATTCAACAGCAACTGGAGTCTGCCTCGCCAAGAATACAGCGATTCCTCCATCGCCATTGAAGAATTATATTAGTCTATTTCTCATCAATGACTCCTATACGCGGTGAGAGACAAGATCATGACAACAAGTGAAGTTTAGTTTCAAAATGCTGCTGGAATAAGCGGCAATAGCTTTTTAACCTTGCTAGTATTCTATTTGAGCGCTATTGCCATTTCCTTTCTAGGCAGCTTCTTTGTCCAGAAAAGCGGTGTTTGTATTGTTTCTTCCATGGCACCTATGCTTAGCGCCGTGTTCCTCTCTGCCGTTGGGAATGCAAGGTAAATTCAAGTAACTGGCTCGCATGTTGTTTCCGTTTTTAGATATGCTGATGACTTTCCAATAATTCCGAAAGAGGGTACGGAGTCCCGTTTATCCGCGGGTAAATTACAGGGCTTAACATTTAGATGCACTGTACCAGTCAATAACAAGTTGCAGTTCTTAGACTTCGAGGCGCACTAACGTGGATTCTGAGCTCGCCTTTTCAGCTCGATCTACACGCTCTAGGCACTCCTATACACTCCAAAATGTACAGGCATTCGTATACACTCCAAATTGCAGTCCTGTGCGTCCGAATTTCCTATTTAATGGTATTAAACGTCGAGGCTCCCGTCTTTTTTTTTAAAGTGACCTACGAAAGTAGAACCAGTGAACCAACGCGTGGAGGGCCTTTCAGGCAGTCCCGTGGCGGCTTGCCGCTCTGCCATCGGCGGAGTGATCCGTAGTAGTACGATGAATGATCTGCGAAAGCAAAGAGTTCGCGTTCCCTCCTTTGCTACTTCAACAAGGTGGATTTGAGGTGTCGGACGGGATGTGAGCCAGTTACTGCATCTCTCCTTTCCTTCACAAATAATAATAATAATTGGTTTTGGGGAAAGGAAATGGCGCAGTATCTGTCTTTGGACACCTGAACCGCGCCGTAAGGGAAGGGATAAAGGAGGGAGTGAAAGAAGAAAGGAAGAATAGGCGCCGTAGTGGAGGGCTCCGGAATAATTTCGACCACCTGGGGATCTTTAACGTGCACTGACATCGCACAGCACACGGGCGCCTTAGTGTTTTCCCTCCATAAAAAGGCAGCCGCCGCTTTTGGGTTCGAACCCGGCGGCTGCGTTTTTACGGAGGAAAAAAGTTTCCTTTTGCTCTCGGCGTGGTTCAGGTGTCTATCCATAAGTGGCATTTTGGTACCACAACCTTCCTCTTCTGGAGGCCAATGTCGATCTTTCCGGAACAGATAGCCCCCATGTGTAAACACTGCTCAACTCCGGCCACACTCATACACATGGTGTGGACATGTCCACATTACAACAGAGACAACGCAAACACCCCAGAGACGTGGGAGTCTCTCCTGTGTACTTCCAAGCCAGCAGACCAACGCTGGCTTATCCAGCGCGCGGTGGAGGCCGCGGCATCCCAAAGGATCCCCGCCGACCTCCTCTAAGTCAGCGCAACCGGTCCTTTGACTGGTCCCCTGTTTTTGGGCGCAATAAAAGAGTTTACCTCTCGCGCCGCTGAACGAACGTATCAAAGACGATGAAGATTCTGATATCCTGCTTAGGATTCCCGAATCCTTCTGAAGATTACGGAAATGCCTATTTCAGAAAATGTATTTCAATAACCCATTGCTACAAAGTGAGTTCATTTCAAAACCAAATTTTTATTTGAACACGTGTTGATCACACTCAGAAAATTGGCGCCAAATTCTGCCTTACAAACCAGTTTTTGGCTCCTTCTTGCCGAGAACTGTAACAGAATGGAGTCACCTGCCCCTCTGAATTGGCTGCCTGAAGATGAAATTGCATTCTTCATAAACACGATGAAAAATTTTCTGTCTGCATAGCTCAACCAATTTTTTTTTTGCTGTTTTGCCCTGAATATCTTTGAAAACCCTGCACTATGCCTTCAGTACACGCGTGAAGTTGCTATCAATTTCCTCTCTTTTTCATTCTGAGTTTGCATACTGTGCGCCTCACGCTTCTGCTTGTGACACGCTCTTCTTTTAGAGGGCTGACGGAGAGTTTCGCATAGTTAGCTTGAAACTCGAACTCTTGTTCTCCTTTTGTTGCACACCGGTTCCAAGACGATGTTCGGATCAATTTTTCAAAAAACGGGCGCTAAAGTCATCGCAAGCTTAAAGCGCTGCGTGCTGTGCGATATCAACGTACATTAATTAACCCCAAATTTCCGGAATTAGTCGAATGGGCTCCGCTACTGCATCTCCCTTATCGCATGTGCTGCATAGATACTTCATAATCTGCATAATATAAAACTTCCATTCTTGAATTTGGTTCTACAATACCCCGCCTAAAGACGGAAGGTAGCGTATAGAATTCCCGTTATATTGCCATTGAGCCCGCCAGGTGGGTTCTCGTAACTGATCAGTTTTTCTGTCGATCTGTCGCTGGAAAAGATTATTTACCTTTTTTTTTCATTGTGAACATCCTGTTTCTCTAGATCTTTTCTAAGTGCTTAACTTGAGACTTGACTCTAGGCTCATAATTTTCTACCAGTTGGCGCAATTCTTCCACCAAGAGGAGCCACGTTTTTTGCGGTATTTCTTGTGCGTGGTTTGTTGTGTGAAGCAGAATGCCTTTCTCGACACGGTCCTCCAATTATCAGTACTGATGTGTCTGCATATACTTTGTATCGACGGAAGATTACCGTCGCAAGTTTTCGCAGCAATGATTTTTCCATACTATGGAGAAAAAGTGTGATTTTACGATATTGGTTTGTCTAGACCGCGATTCAGTACAGAAGGGCGTAGTTATCCAAACCAGCAACAAGCGACCAAATACAGTGGATATCTAATAGTACAACCATTCTTCATTCGCGCTCCAAACAAACCGAATAACTACGAATTTATTTTTATTTTCTCCTACAAATACACGACTGAGTGAGTGAAAACATTTATTGATCCATTCAAGAGATTCGCGGATTCGAAAGCGCCGTCGCCTTCGTTCTTGGCGCTGGCGATCGGAGTCTTCTCTTCAGCATGGGTGGGCCCCTATTCCAGGGCTCCACTGAGCCGTGCTGCATCGCCCGCGTGCCTCACTAAGGCCCGTTGGGCCGTGAGCTCGCTGCTTGTGAGACGGCTCTCCCATTCCTCCGCACTCGGGTGTTCGTGTTTGTGGAATGCTTTGTTGCGTTCGCACTCCCATGTAATGTGATAAAGTGTGGGTGTGGCTCCGCACCACGGGCAGGTGGCCCTGTATTGTGATGGGAACATTTTGTTGAGTATGTGTAGGTCGGAGAAGGTGTTTGTCTGTAGTCTGCGCCAGATGATGGCCTCTTCCTTTGTCAGAGCTTTGTGTGGTGGTGGATATTTGATTCTGATCCCCCTGTGTAAGTTTAAAAGTTCTGCGTATCCCCCCTCGCAGGCTTGCAGATGGAACTCCGGGGCGTTAGACTGTCCTGCTCGGATTGCTTCGCCTCGAGCTAGGCTGTCTGCCCTTTCGTTTCCCTCTACCCCCTCGTGGCCTGGGATCCAACTTCTTCGCCGCTGCATGTTCTAAGCCATGCAGGACTTAAACCATGCGCAAATCTTTCATCCACACAGGAGCATACCAATGGAATCACCACTGCATCTGTACTCGACCCCTTTCATAGTCGTTAAATCTTATTCTCGATTTAGCTCGCCATGGTGGCTCGGTGGTTATCTGCATCGCTGCTTACCTAAAAGACACGGGTTCGATTGCATGGCTAAACATAATTGCACTTTTAGACTGACGTGGGACAACACAGGTACGACACAAACACTGTCTCGCACCAGTGTTTGTGTCGTCTCTGTGTTTTCCCACGTGAGTCTAAAAGCGCAATTATGTTTGACCATGCTAACTACCTACTAGCCCAATTTGAATCCCTCTTAATGGGTTCGATCCCGCCCGCGGTGGTCGAATTTTGTTGGAGGCGAAGTGCTAGAGCCCCGTGCGTTGTGCGGTGTCAGTGCACGTTAAAAAACTCCAGGCAATCGAAATGATCCGCAAACCTCCACTAAAGCGTCCCTCAGCCTGAGTCTCTTTGGAACGTTAAAATCCACAAACCTTTCATTCTCAATTTGGCATATGTTTTCTTCTTATTGAAGGCAACGGCCATCTGTAAAACTTGTAGAATGCTTTTTCTGCTCTTTATTGCACATTTTTATTTATTTACTTATTTATGTACTTATTTATACCTTTATTTCTATATGTGCATTTTTATTTTTATTCCTCATCTCTTTTGGAATTTGGAAAATGCGACGAGCTCTGTAAGTTACTGTGATTGCAGCCACTGCACTTTTACGCCTAATCACTTTTTTGTTTCACTGCTGCATCTTATATGTGCCGTTAAACCGCTATCTATTGAACCATCCTTTATCGACACATCAAACAGCTGAGCGTCGGCGACAGTGCAAAATTCACCTGGCAGCCATGCAAGATTAGAGAAACAGCACCTCTCAAGCGCGCTGAAATTAAATGTTACGACGAACTTCCGAGATAATTTTGAAGCATTTGCAAGCGGCTGCAATCATTACAGTGAAATCAGGGCGATTCTCCGTGAGAAAGTATAGAACCGCATTCCAATGGCCTGAGCAACAGACGCAAAGAAAAACACATTTGAAAGCTTTGGAGAATTACATGTTTACTTGAGGCCAACGGAGAGTCATCATTTGCCGCAATATATTGAAACAGCTAGCATCCCTAGATAGACCTCGTAATAAAAAGCGGTGTAAATTTTATTTGTCAGCTTAAAACCGGTATTTTTCGTAGCCTCTGTTTCACGGGCTCGGAGGTCGTTTCTACCGTTCGTATCCATTAGGCACCGGAGCACCATTTTTGATGCACGCTCCTTCACCGTTTGGGTTGCGTAGGTTTCGATGGCATGTACAGTCGACTCCACACGGCGTCCTGTGAAGTCCAGAGCGGCACTAATAATAGAGTGAAAAAAAGCGATTTAATGTGAGAAACCGTAGCATTTATCGTGCCCGCTGCATTAAGACAAAGTACTCAAAAACATTAGCTGAATGAGATGATGCGTAAAATATTATGCATAATGGAGACAAGCTTCGCAGAATGAATAAAACGCACACAGAAAACAAGGAAAAAACAAGACAGGACTGTGCTGCACTTCACACTGATTTTATTTGAAAAAGCTCGACGTTAAAACACATTCATTTATCATGAGGTGAAACCTAATCACAATCATCCAAAAAAGCCATTTCATTCTCCAGCATTGACAGTGAAGGCCTGCTGACGCAATTCTCACCCGCTTTCCTAATAAAAAGGCTTCGATAATTTCACGCTGAAGCTTGTCCTTTGCGTGACCCAGAAACTGCGCCTTCTTAAACATAGGTTTGCATTTGCACGACCGGCAGTCTACGGCAAGATGGCCGCTGAAACCATCCTTTACTAGATTGAATTGTTCTAGCGCTCTTTCATTAAAACAGCGCCCTGTTTGGCCAATGCACACTTTTTTACACGTTAGAGGAATGCTATAAACGACCTTCGTTACATATTTTGTGAAATTTGTGACGTGCTTAATACTGCACGCCGCCTTCTTTCTCGTTATCATTGGGCAAATTTTTGACAGCTTGCATGGTGCGGAAAATACGACGTTAATGTTGTATCGGGTGGCGATTTTCTTCAGATTGTGAGATATTTTATGTAGGTACGGTATTACCTGAGTGTTATTCTGTTTCTTTCCTTTATCATTCGTTCATGCAGTTCATAGCGATTCCGCGTTTAATTATCTTTGAATGAGCGCTGTTAAAAGGAAGAAGCGACTTTTGTGACCCAGGGTTATATTTCCAACATATGTGGTTCATTCTGAAAGTAATTTTGAGGTCTAAAAACTCTATGTTGTGAGCGCAGGGAAGTTCGCACGTGAATTCTAACCCCCTTGCTGCAGCTTTAAAAGCCGTGATAATTTCTGCAACTGCGTCGTCAAGGGATGAAATATGCGAATTTTCAAGAATCACCAAGTAATCATCGACATATCTAAAAATTCTTTTTTTCAAGAAGGTCCTTTAGTGAATTGTTAACGCGCTTATCAACAAAACAAAGATAGATGTCACAAAGTATTGGAGCTACTGAAGAACCTATGCAAATGCCAGCCTTTTGGGTATAAAAACGATTATTAAAATTATTGGCCGTTGTTTCAAGATCAAATTCTAAAAGCGTTAAAAAGTTATCACTGCTGACACCTGATAAATTACGAAAAGACACATCTCCCGTCTCTTAAATCAACTGTCTCACTGATTTAAGCAGTTCATTGTGCGGTACGGAGTAATAAAGTTCCTCAACGTCTATGGAGAAACCGATGGTATCAGAAGCAATCAGGTTTTGCTCTTGGCTGAGTTCTTGGACGATCTCGTGCGATCCTCGAACCAGGAAAAGATCGTCAAACTTCAAGCTTATTAACTGCCTATGCAAGTATTGTCCAACAGCAGATTGCCAACAATTCTTTTCTGAGACGATGACTCGAAACGGAAACTCCGGCTTGTGTGTTTTACAAGAGAAGAATAATTCTGGGCTTCCGTTTTCAGATTTCCTGACTAGACTTGTGACGGAATCGAGACGCATTTCTTGTAGGAGACGCACTGCAGTGGTCTTATGGGATTTCTTTTCGAATTTCGTTTTGTTGAAGTTCTTCTGTATAGCTTGAATAGCCTTTTCTTGGTACATGCCTTTGGGCAAGACTACAAATCCTCTCTCTTTATGGGATTGAAGTGCCATTAGGTTATGCTCCTTTAATTATATGACAACTTTCTGGTGTTGCGCAGGGCGATTTGAACTGCGACTCACATCTTTTTATCGCGGATTCGCTCCTTCCCAGGTGGCTGGGTCTTTGTCGCGCTCCTGGTACTTGAATCCGATAAAGAGGGAGCATCTGAAGATTTAATTACTAAGCGAAATTCTATTTTAGGCTAGTTAGTTCATGGTTAAACTAAAGAATTCAGGGGGCACTTTCTTGACTTCAAGTGCGGTGATGCAAAAGCCTTTAGCGCGGTGTTGTTACTTGTGTCGCTGATGTGTGGTGAAGATAGGTACATAAAGAGGAGGAGGGAAAGGCAGGGACGTTAACCAGAAAGGGGTTCCGGTTTGCTACCCTGCACTGGGGAAGAGGAATTAGGGGACTAAAAGCAGGAAGAGAGAGGGGGAAAAGGCATAACACAAACACACGCACAACGCTGTCCCAATTTGTCACTCAATCCAGTCAGTATCCAGTAGGCAAAGAGCGCCTTGTATGCCTTGAGGGCAGTCGACTGCTCTGGCCACGGACCGAGAATCTTTTGCTCTGTAATGGGTGAGGATCGAGGCGGTCCAGGGCACAACGCAGTGTATGTCTTGCACTCGGAAATGCAGGGCACTCACAGAGAAGATGAGCGATGGTCTCCTCACAACCGCAGCTTTCACAGGCAGGACTGTCGGCCATCCCCATCCGGAAAGCATATTGGTTGGTAAAAGCAACACCGATCCATAAACGGCATAACAATGTTGCTTAGCGACGTGCTAGGTTACGTGGAAGAAGAAGGCGCAGTCCAGGGTTTAGTGCCTTGAGGCGGGGGTTGCAAACTCTCCCGTGTTACACGCTGAAAGTGTTAGCTCCAGCGCCAAAGGGCGAAGCCCACACGCAGCGTCAGGTCTTGATATTGGGATCCTCACTGGAAGTCCGTCGTTGTGAGCAGAACGCGCAGCCGCATCGGCCTGGTGATTACCGTTAATACCACAGTGTACTGGCAGCCATTGAAAAATGATGTCATTACCTTTGGATACAGTGCCATGGTACAGTAGACGGATCTCAGCAACAAGTTGTTCCTGCGACCCGCGGCGTAGCGCAGCTTGCAGGGCTTGCAGGGCTTCTTTAGAGTCGGTGAAAACCGTCCAGTAATGTAGAGGTTATTGACTGATGAACTCTACCGCAGCCCGCAAGGCTGCGAGTTCCGCACCAGTTGAAGATGTTGGATAGGTCGTCTTCATTTTCATGAAGATGGATCTGGTCGGTATCACCACCGACCCCGCAGAACTGGTCGAGTGAACTGATCCATCTGTGTAAACATGTATGCGGTGACAGTGGTAAGAATGCAGGTAATTCAATGTCAGTTGTTTGAGAGCGGGCAGTGATACACCAGCTTTCTTTGTAATGCCAGGAATATAGAGGTGAACCCGTGGTTCATGAAGACTCCATAAGGGTGAGCACGGTCTTGACGCAGGGGTGAGCTCCGATGGAAGATATGCGCGGTGAGCTTCATTGACTTTGGGGAATGCAGTACGCGGCCTAATTATTTAGAGTGTGGCGAGGTGATGACTGGGAACCCCTGTGAGGTGCGGAATATGTGTTGTCATGGTGTCAACAGCAACGTACGTAGTAACAGAATGTTCCCGGGCAACAAGAACAGTTTCTGCTGTTGATGCACATTTAGGCAGTCCAAGGCAGATTCGGAAAGCTTGCGCTTGCACACTTTGAAGAGTCTTGATATTTGCCTTTCTAATGGAACTGAATATCAGAAGACTGTACCGCATGTAGCCCAGAAATAGGGAACGGTACAGTTGTAGCATCGAGCGAACTGATGTTCCCCAGGACTTTCCCCCGAGGAAGGAGAGGACGTGGACAATCGCAATTAGTCTCTTTATCATGTCGTAGATATGTGGACTCCACGAGAGGTTCCTGTCGATGACAACACCAAGGAATATGTGGCTCCTCTCATAGGGAATGGCTTCACCATTAATGCGAAAGGTGCAGCGTGACATTATTTTGCGTGTGATCGCCACAAGTGAACATTTTTCGGTCGAAATGTACAGGCCCTGCAAGCGAAGATAAGCTGTCAATATCGATGCCGCCTTTTGAAGTCTTGCACGAACTTGAGAACGGGTAACCCCTGATCCCCAAAAACAGATATCTGCATATATAGAGTTCTGAGCAGATTGTGGCAATACGTCGACCAGGTCGATGAGAGCAAGGTTGAAGAGAACTGGGCTCAGCACTCCACCCTGAGGGACTCCGCGCGAATTTCGGTGTAAGGACTTTGGTCCGTGCGCAGTCAGGGCAAAAAACGTCCTCTCTGATAAATAGCTGCGTATCCAGCTGAACGTGCGGCCTCCGATATCAGCAGCTTCTATTGCGTTAAAAATAGCCTGATGCGTTACGTTGTCGTAGGCGCCCTTGATGTCCAAAAATAATGCCACGGTCAATATTTTCAATCTTTTGCTGTGTTGCATCCACGTTACAAGGTCAACGACGTTGTCGATAGAAGAGCGGCCCCGTCGGAACCCAGACATGAAGGTTGGATAAATCTGATATCGCTCCAAGTACCATTCCACGCGTGTGAGCAGCATTCTTTCCATGACTTTACGGATGCAGCTGGCGAATGCAATTGGACGGTATGATGAAAGGTCGCACAGTGATTTCCCTGGTTTAGGAAGTGGAACCAGACGACTGGTCTTCCAATCATGAGGAACTATGCTGCAGTCCATGACTTGTTATAAGTTTCCAAAAGAGCCCGTCGAGCTTTTTGCCCAAGGTTGGCAAGTGCGGAGTACGTCAGACCATCGGGCCGTGGTGATGATGACCTTCTACAACAAGTCAGCGCAGCATCAAGTTTTTCCATAGAGAATAGTGCATCCATCCGAGAATCCCGTGAGGGTGGAACATTGTTGCAGTGCAGCGTTGCGCCTGAATTTGGAGGGCCTGTTATTCCTGCGCAGAAATCTTCGGCTACATCAACCACACTGCGCCTTTGGTGGAGCGCTACGGATATGAACGTGTAGCGCTGTTGAGAGGACGTGCGAAGACCCCGAATTACACTCCAAACGCGTGACAAAGGCTTCCGTGGGTCAAGTGTTTGGAAAAATGTCCTCCAGCGTTGTGTTTGCAGTGCCTGAATTCTGCGCTGAATGTTCTTCTGTATGCGCCTAGCATCTCTTAGGTCTAGGCGCGACTTTGTGTGTCGGTAACTGCGTTCTGCTCTGCGCCGTTATGATCGCAGTCGCTGCAGTTCGAATTCAAAATCGGTGTAGTTAGCGACAGGGTTAAAGGGGTAGGTGACGTGTTCCATGGCCTCCTTAATTTTTTGTTCAAGACCGGTAGAGAAGCCTTCTGTGCAAGCAGCCTCCATAAGTAATTTAAAAACTGTCCAGTCAATGCGCTGCCTACACGTGGCTGGTAAAAATCTGGAATGGCCGGTAATAATCAGATAGGTTGGGATATGGTCGCTGCCATGGGCTTCTACATCCGAAAACCACCGGACGCTGTTGGTAAGGCACTGTGAAACGAAAGTCAAGTCCAAGCAGCTGCTATAAGTCACCCCTCGAATATAGGTCAGGCTTCCGTCATACAGGCACTGGAGGTCATGGTCAGAGGCGAAGGACACAAGCTGTCTTCCCCTAACATCCATCCTAACTCCTCCCCTCATGGTGTGATGAGCATTGAAGTCACCCATAATGACCCACGGAGCAGGTGTAGCTGCCATCAAGCCACTCAACGTTCTGGTGTCGGAACGGCTTGATGGCGCCAATTACACCGCCAGTAGCGTAAACGTCAGGTCACGGCTCTTCACTGTCAGGCAAACGTACTGATTGTCTTCGTTCGGAGGAACTGAATGTTGCACATATCTAAGCTCACGTCGAATGTGGACGATGACTTTTCTGGATCTGTTGCGCGTGGGCGACGCAAATGCCTCGTAACCGGATATTCGCGAAACTGCCGGGGTCTTCGGTTCAAGAATCACAAAAATTAGGAAGTGATTCTCGTAGACGTAGTGCCGTAATCTGAAATCCGTGACTAGAGTCCACGAGCATTCTATTGGAAAATGAATGCTTGCTTGAATTTTTTTTGAAAATACAAGTCCGAAGGAGCCATGATGCCTTCTACTGCAGAGCCGCAAGAACTGGATGTAGCGCGTGACACTTGAAGTGCGCTATTTGCTGCTGGCGAGCGCGTGGTGAAGATGTTGATTAAAGACTACACAATTGTTCGCTTCGCGACACCTTCGCTGCCGTCTATAACCTCGAGCATGCTTGGTTGCTGGAGACACAGGAGGGCGTTTAGGCTGCATTCTTCCAGAGCGCGTTCAAGAGGCGGGTGGGAAGATTGCCTGTGTACTTCTGTGTACTTCTTTCTTTCTGTGTCCTCGTTTTTTAGCGCTCAAAAAACTTGTTCAACAAACCTTGCAAGATTACCTGGGGACCGATCATTTCAAACGATGGTGGCGCCACTCAGTAACGTCACACCCATGCGCAGATAGGCTCAAACGCAGGTGCATGGTCTGGTGGCGCCTTGCGCATGCTCAGTGAATTATCGTATACAGAGTTCCCAGTTACAACATGCTACTCCAACGACTAGTATTATAATTAGCCAATTACCAAATAACTAATTATCTAGCTAAGTAATTACTAATTACTGCTTAACTGTGAGGACACTTGTCTTCTTACGTCGAGGAATGCGAAAGCATATGTTATGAAGAAAAGAAAGGTTATTGAGGGAAGGGCGCAGCAGCTCACAGATCTGGAAATCTCGGTGGACACCTCAACCACGTTTGATTGACAGCTACCGTGTGACACTTTTCTGCGAACATCCCCGCTGAGGAATAGTAAGCCTGAAAAGGCATTCGCCTTAATATAAAGAAGGCCGGTCCGAAACAAGACTTGTGATCTGAAAGTCAATATCCTCTGCTTTCGCATCCACACGTGTGGACTTCAGCCGCTGGTTAATAGAGCTATCAGCTTCATTTACGGACCACGCAGTCTAGAAACTGTGTCCCCTACAGTACAACGAGCAGAGGCGCTCCTTCGGAAACAGTTGGTTGGTACCTAAGAACTCCAGTTCGCCATTTGTAGAGATTTGCTTACTAAAACGGAAACTCTGGTTGGGATTTAAGACCACAGACATTATCATCGGGATGGTAGCATCTGTTCCATGCTCTGCCGTGTCCTTCAACACGACCAAGGACTCGCCTACGTGCCTGTGAATAGAAACTACGTCAGGATTTAATGACTGCTTCTGATGTCAGCGCCTACAATTGAGCATACAAAGGAATTGAAAGGTGTACTCGTTGTGACATACATGCGTACAGAGCACCAGACGAGAAATTCCAAAGTCGCGTGTTCGAATCCCACCGGCGGCATGTGGTTGTTTTCCTTGTTTTTTTAATCTTGCACCGAATAAAAGCTACAAATTGAAAAAAATAACATCCCCTATGTCCTTTGGTTTCGATGACTGTTGCCTTCTGCGATATTTGTCCCACGATTGAAAGGAAGATGTCTCAAAACACAAACGCTAAAGATGAGCCGAAGCAGATTTTTTTTTTCTGACCAAACAACTTCCCTTCGTACGAAATAGTGCTAGAGTTCCGGTCAAATTCTTAAAAAGAAATGAAAGTTGCACTTCCTTTTGCAGCATTTTGAAAACGCACTTCACCAGTTGAATGTGTGTTATCCCTTAGCGTTCTTAAGTGCTCTTCGGGAGGAGCCTTATAGTACAGTCCTTCAATATCAATGAAGAACGACGATGTACTCTTGAGCAGCCAAAGTCTCTAGGTGCTTCAGCACTTCCAATGAAATAAGCAGAAGGAAAGAGCCTTTGTTCACGAGGGTACAAAAGTACATCTGAAGGTATCGGCTATAAAGCGTTGCCGCATTCTACTTTCCGAAATAATGGTGCTCACTGGAAAAACAGGCTTGTGGGGCTCCAAGGTGATTCTTCATCGTTCCTCGTTTCGCCTTGATCGTGCGTGTGCGTTTTTTGTTACTGGTGTAGAGTAGTTAGCTACTTAGCCCTGTTTTGTTAATATTTCTCCTGTATGGCAAGAATAAAACAATGTTCAATGATTTGCTCCCAATGCCTGGCTAATGGTGTTTTGGTGGCTGATTCCATGTATTGCGTCAGCAGTGATCTCAAGAGAGTGCGATAGATCTTGGTAGTTATGGCGCATCTGTGATACGGCGCGGTTGCCGTGCAATAGGGCAGGTTTGATGCGAAATAAACATAGTTCAAAGCACCAATGTTTAATGACCTCTTGCAACACTCGGCATATAGCACAACGCTACGTGAGAGTTTCGAGTAGGTGTTTTGTAACCGAGCGCAGCAATCGTGCGATCGTGGGTGCCCTGAAAAAAGGCGCTGACTGATTAAAAAGTATTGACAGCCAAGCGCTTTTATTGTAATATGCTTTTTGGCCTACCAGAGGATTCGATGACAGATAGGGCTCCCTTCATACATCAACGAAGGGGCCTGCCTATCACAACGCCTCGCCGCCAACTGTGCCTTGTGTCAGCATTGGATGCACTCTTAACTTTCCCGGCTAAAATAGATTATGAAACCGCATAACAATAATTCCACTCGTACCATCCTGGTTCTAAATCCTCAACTGCGCACGTTATCTTGGACACCGTAAGCGTTATGACTGTAACGGACACGTGCAGTGATTGCATCAGCGCGGATGCACATCAGTGGTGCGCAGTATGTACAGCGCTCTAGCTCCTGCCTTTATATGCTATGCCCTCAATAAACGTGGTGTCGTTTTTGACCTGACCATGCAGCTGTATGAGGTGTCCCATCTGCCTGATACAATGACGTCAATATAAGGAACCGAAACGCGCGATAGCTGCCACGATACGCATTTTTAAAAGAACTTACCCTACAGAAATATCTTCCTGTGCGGCATCTGTGCCCTGTAGAGAAACTCCTGCAGCGCGGTTTTAGGTACGCGCTCTTTTATGCGAAGCATATTAACGTAGGTTTCGGGCCTTCGCGCGACGCCCGGTGGTGGCCACCGTTGACCCTGAAGTGGGGTCACGTCACACAGGCTGCAGATGGGGCCTCATATCGCGCCGTCGGTCGCCTCCCGGCGGTGGCCACCATTGACCTTCAAGTGACCTTCAAGTAGGTCACGTGACATGACGTCACGTGATGACGTCACACCGGCTGCAGATGGGGCCTCATATCGCGCCGTCGGTCGCCTCCCGGCGGTGGCCATCATCGACCCTGAAGTGAGATCACATGATGTGACGTCACGTGATGACGTCACACCGGCTGCAGATGGGGCCTCATATCGCGCCGTCGGACGTCGCCCGGCGGAGGCCTCCACGCTTCGGTTCGCGCCGTCGCGCGCGACGCGGCGGCGGCGCCACCATCGCTGCATCACGTGATATGTGACGTCACGCCAGGGATGAAGCGGTGCGCGCCCGCCGTCGCGTCAGTCTCTGTGCCCGCAACCGCGCCAGCGTCTTTGCGCCGGGCGTGTATGCGGTCAAGATGCCTCCAAAGTGACGTGCAAACCAAGTCATGCATTTACGGACCATAAGAGTGTGTTTGTCGGGCTGCAAGGAATAAAGTACGACGATTAACCTAAAACCACGTCTCCGTTACTTAGCCCCATCCACACTGAGGCAGCTGCTTAACATGCTTCGCATCCACTGGGTTTAATCTTGATAAGCCTCCAATTTTTTCTGCATTCCTTGTACAGGACAACGGGTAACCAGTGCACTAATGAAATACGCCGCCGCAGGCCCTTAACTGGCAAGCGACCCACCGCTCACAGTGGAGGAGATGTGATCTCTCACTCGATGCTACGGCGGCGAGCATCACGCTTACTCATGCACTGCGCCTAGCGAAGCATTCCACAAGATGATTGCGCCAGTGCAATGACTAGACCCCTTCACGATGTTGTACTTGTGCGTTGGCCAGGCGAAAGAAGACTGCGCCACGCTCTGTGAACGGGCAGAGATCACCTGGACTGCGGGGAAGTAAACATTCCGAACGTCACTTTCTTCTCAGCAGCGCAAGAGTTCAAGGCCACCTCGAACTCCCCGTCAGCTAAAAAAGTGTTAGTATTTTCTCATGCCCAGGAGGCTGTTGAGGCCCCCCGGCAGCGCCAAGACACGCGAAAACGCGTTCACCTGCCTGCCAACACTCCTCTAGCGGTCATGAATTATTTACTGGCTCCAGTACCTCCCCTGACCCCGCTGTATATAGGACGTGTTCATGTGACAGCATGGACACTCTTTTGTTGTACAGCACACAGCTTCAGCGTTGCATGACGGAGCCGACAGCTGCACTGGCTGCCGCTTGATGTCACTGCATACCCTCTGTAGCATTGTATATTATCTTACTTCTTAGAAGGTTCTTTTTTTCAATTTTATCATGATTTCTCTGTATTGCCTTCATGTCCGTACTCATTGTCCACAGATGTTTATTTTCAAGGCATCCCCTCGGTATTCTATGCGCGGCTGACTTCTTCCTGTTAATTTTTCCCATAAAAAACCAAACCACGTCCAGCACACATTACTTTCTTTTTCCTCCGGTGGCCTCTGCCTTCACGCCACCTCAAGTGTACAGTCAGAGTAAAATGCTTATCACATGTTCTTATCAGTATATATCTTTGCAAATAGATCAGGACCAAAATGGCAACCCGTAAGCATATCAGCCATTCTAGGTAGCGTTCGACAATATGCTTTGTACAGCATACAAAATTCTAAAATTCTAAGCAAAGGCCGCTGGTTGTCACGCACCATTCGGTATCGCACAATATAGCTGCACATATTAAAATTATAATAGTCTCCAAATGTGTTGCTTCTTCAACAGGCCTGAGGGGAAAAACGTCATTCTAAATGGTAGCCTATCTTAGCATTCGACGATGCATCATAACCGATAATGCATTATACAATAGAACCGGTTTCAGCAGGGTGAAAACATGTAAAATAAAGGAAAGAATGCTTTGTAGCTTGCACTACCAGATCAGATCTATGTGCGTGCGACCGTGGTTTAAGGTGTGATCAAATAAAGACGTTAAAGGGAGTCCCATGTGAATTATTCTCAAATAATTTTTGATGTCATCAGAAAACATTTCGACGAAAAGGAACGAACCTTTCCAAGCAATTCTGTAGCTTTTTTGGACAAATATCTTGTACTATTAAAGGTAGCAAACGTAGATTGTGCAATTTAGCAAAACTGCTAGTTTTGATCAGCGTCGAACAAAATAAGCCGAACAAAATAAACTTCTATCGTGTTGAAACTTCTATTGTATGTTGACATTTTTCTTCAGTTATTATGTGCAAAGAAGTGGAAGAACATTTTTCGCTGATGGAATTAAGTAGCAAAGAAATCTGAAACGTTATTCAAAACGTTTTCATCTAAACAGGGCAGTTTTCAGGCAGGTAATAGGTACGGAACATTTAGGAATTTGGCGTTAAACTTCTCAATTGCATAAATCGCTCCTTTCTACTGCTGTGAATAAGATCAAATTCTAGGCACGTGGGGTTAATTTTAGTTGCGTGTTGATACCACCTCGATATATATATTTCTTTTACTTTTTTAGTCTTTCTATATATATATATACACCCCTCGACCATCAATGAATGCTTGCATCGATCCACCCATCCACCGTCCTCCCACCCGCCTGCATGTACGCGCGTGCGCCATATATATATATACATATATGGCGCACGTGCGTGCATGCAGGCGGGTGGATGGGTGGATCGATGCAAGGATTCATGGATGGACGAGGGGTATGTTGAGATAAGGACAGTAATTGAGGGCTCATGAAAATGTGCTGCCTTCAAGGAAATTTTGTCTCGATAGCTACATTCGCCTAGCATTTCGAGCCTTCAGCGTGGCCACACCATTGCCACCGTGGCGGTGCCATGGCTGGTCACGTGGTTGGTCATGTTTTGCGGAGCAGCTGCCGGCGGCTCGGCGCGCCGGCGAAACAGAATGAGGGGGGGGGGGGGGCAGTGAATGCACGTCCAGGGACGAAGGTGAAGAAGGAAAGCCCAGCGAAACGGAGCGGCGAAAGACTGACTTTCCAATTCGAATGAGCGAGTTCCAATCGGCCAGCCGTAGCTATCGCGTCACTCAAGGTTTAAAAAGAGCTAAACCACAGACATTTTTTTTTATATGTATTGCACAAATGTTTCGAAAAAATTGCATGGAACATTGTTTTGCAAGGAACGTCAGAGTGATCTTTGAAAAAAATCGTGGATCACGCGAAATAGAAAACATCGTTTCAGCGATATCAAAAAACCTAATGTTTGGATTGCCGTAGAAAGAGCAATATTTTTATGGAACCGGAATATTTTTAATTGCATAAAAAGATATGTTGAAATCCGCTAAAAAAAAATTGACACAGAGAATTTGTTAGGAAAAAAAATGGCAGTTTTTTCAAAATGTGATGTGTTCAACAAGCTCAGCTTTAGTGCACTTTTTGGACAAGAAATAAAAATCCGAGGCTGGCATTTTTCATCACTGATCAACTGTTCTTTCTACTACTGTCAGAAAAAATTTTTACTTCTTTACCGGCCGGTTGTTTTAAATCTGCATTTCAGTCTCCGCGAAGAAAAACCATCAACGCTGATTCTTAATAAAATTTCAATGAAAGATCGTAACTACTTTATAATACTATATAAAACAGTCAAGTATGTTATATTTTTCGCCAATATAACATTATTGCATAGTGCAGACCACATGTCCTTCAATAAAAGTTACTGGATTTTGTGCGTTTACAGAGCAAGGGGTACTAATGTCATGTTCAAACTGTACGCAAGTAGTTATATGTTATTTAACATGTTCGGAATACCTGATCTAATACGTTGTAAGCACGATTTCGAGGTTGTTCCATATCTATATATTAAAAATCCATATTATACATTCCATACTATACATAAAACATTATCAACTCCACTATTTCGCATAGTCTCTGCGGCTCTAATGCAAGCAGAAACAAGCATATTGTTTATTATAGCCAGAATTCTGTAATGATATTTTCTGTATTTTTCATGGTATTGTTAATTATGTAATTTATTTTTTTACTCTCGCCGGATGTTAACTTTGTACCATCGCCGACTCTCCATGGAAGTAATTATTTATGCATTATAAGCATCCAGCACTCTCGAATCTGAATAGCAGTACCTGGATCTGATAGGGACATTAAGCTGGCTAATTAATTTATGACAACGCAGAAACCGGAAATGCCTCAACAATATTGTCACGTAGTGGTAACGGCAGTCTAAGCAGCGATGAAGACGGACGAAAGGGACTTCTAAAAGAAAACTGTTTATTGGGCTGACTTGCACCCAAAATGGACAGAATCACTCGGCGGCGGCGAAGCGACAAGCGTGCTCGGCGGTCGTCGAACAGAATGCCCGCCGCTGTCGGCCGTGCTCTATTTAAAGCTGATAGTGAACTTTCGAGATAAAGAGCGCAAAGTTACTAGAACATTCCGGAACAACGTAGAATCAGCTCTGTATGGCTGCGATCAATCGAGATAAATCTAGTCGCGTCTTGCGTCGCAAACAAAGCGATAAAGTGGTGTGGCGGCAGATTTGAAAAACGAACAAACACTGCAAACATTCGCGGCATTACTCCCCTCTCAAAGAAGCATCGACCCGATGCATTAAAACTAATAATGCGACTAGTAAGGGAAAAAAACGGATCTTGCGAAAATAGAGCATGTAAATGCAGCGGCCTTTAGCGCGCATAATACGGCTTCAGACGGACTACATGGACAACTTCTGGTCGTACGCGGCGTCGCTGGGATGCAGTCATTGCGTCAGGGATGACTTCATAATCCAGTTAACCCAGCCGACGAAGAACCTAGTGCGGAGCGAAATAGCGGCGCAAAAGCTTTTCACTCAATCCACGGCGGCGAATGGGCGTCCACACCCGGACTTGGTCTCCTGGCTTATATTCCGCGTTGCGTCTTCGTAGGTTGTAGCGTCTGGCGTCGGACCGCTGCTGATATTTTATCCGTAATCTGGCAAGCCTTCGAGCTTCTTCTGCGCGTTGAAGGTAGGCGACAACGCCCACGTTCTCTTCTTCTGTAACGTTGTTCAAGCGGCGGTAATCCACGCAGAATCGAAGTGCGCCGTCTTTCTTTCTGACTAGAACAACCGGTGTCACCCATGGGCTGTTTGAAGGCTGGATGACGTCGTCGCGAAGCATTTCTTCGACTTGGTTCCGGATGGCTTGTCGTTCTCGCGGTGACACACGGTAGGGGCTTTGACGGAGAGGTCGGACGTGTTGGTCCGTTATAATGCGATGTTTGGCAATTGGCGTCTGTCGCACCTTCGGCGATGTCGAGAAACACTCACTGTAGTTCTGAAGCAGATGGCGGATCTGGTCTTGTCTGTTCCGGTGCAGGGCTCGGTTGCTGTCGAAAGTGGGCAAGTTCTACTGGTCAGGCGAATCTTCTGCGGAGTGGTCGGGGAGGGCAAATGAGTCTCGTACGTCGGATATTTCGTCGAAGAGAGCAATCGTCGTTCGTCTGTTAATATGTCGGTATTCTTCGCTGAAGTTAGTCAGCAGTACTTCGGCCTGGCCATTGCGCAAATGCGCGATGCCTCTTGCGATATTGATTCCACTGTATAGGAGCAACTGCATGTTGCCCTCCATGATGGCTTCAGCGTTAATGGCTTTCGTGGCGCCTATGGTCACGATAACGCTTGATCGGGGTGGGACGCTCACTTCTTCCTCCAGGAAACTCAGGCGAATGTGATTTTCCCGAGTTTTCATCGAAGCGATGGCTTCGTCCGGCAAAAGCGTGATCAGCTTGGATCGCAGGTCGATGATCACCTGATGCTCTTTAAGGAAATCCATTCCCAAGATCACTTCCCGGGAGCATTCCGGTAGCACAACAAAGGTCGCAGGATAGGTATGTCCTTTGACAGTCACTAGCGCTGTGCATCGTCCTGATGGCGTAATGAGGTGGCCCCCTACGATGCGAATTTGTGAGCCGTCCCAAGCCGTTGTGACTTTCCTCAGCTGCGCAGCGAATGCTCCATTCATCACCGAGTAATCGGCTCCTGTGTCGACTAGAGCGGTAACTTTCCGGCCGTCGACAGTCACTTCTAAATCGGAGGTCCAGGCTCTTGCATTGCATGTCGCTCTCGAAGTCGGGTCACGGCCTCGTCCCGTATGCTAGTCGCGAGTGAGGCGTGTGGTCGAAGCTCTTCTGGGTGGCGGCGTCGTTTTCAAGGCAGCCTGCATCGTGGTCGGGGTTCTCATTTTGTGCGGCGTCGGTGCAGCGAGTGCCGGTTCTTCATGCGCCGTCGCGGGTGCAGCGTCTTCATGTGGCGGGGTCGGTGGAGGATCTTCGGCGTTTCGCTCTTGAGCAACCTCACCTCCAGAGGTTGCTGCCTTTAGTTTCCCCTACGGGGGCTGGGAGACCTTCCTCGTACTGCGGCTGCGTAGCTGCGGCGTGGCGACGCAAAGCGCGAGGTTGACGGCGATGGTGAGCGAGAAAAGCGGTTCGGCGTGTACTCTTCTCGACGCAGGTACTCGTCGATTTCCTGCGGACGTTGTCCGAAGCGTGGTCGCGGGGCGTTAACAGCAAATCCTCGAAGACCGATACGTCGGTACGGGCAGCGACGAAGAATATGGCCGGCCTCACCGCAATGGAAGCAGAACGGCCGGTTGTCGGATGTCCTCCAGGCGTCGCATTTCCTGGGGCTTGAGCGTCGGTCATAGGGTGGGCGGGCGGGGGCTCGGAGGCGGCGTTGTGAAACAAGTGCCTCATCTCGGGGAGGACGTGGGGGTTGTCGTTGGGGCTGGACAGTCCTTACTGCAGCGGCGTAGGTCATGGCCTGGGCTTCTGTGGCCGTCGGGGTGCCAAGTGCCTGCTGCACTTCTTCCCGTACCACGTCCATCAGAGTCGCTGCTTGTGGCTGTGGGGAGGAGGGCAGTAATGGCGTAGCTCCTCTCGGACGATTTCGAGGATAACTTTCCGCAAGCTGTCGCTGGTGGTGGCCGGCGTGTCCGAACGGATTGCACAGGCAGAGGAAGGGTGATTGTACTGCTGAGCTCGGACGTCGAGGGTATTCTCAATCGTGCAGGCTTCTTGCATGAATTCCTCGACTGTTGTTGGCGGCTGGCGGACGAGGCTGCCAAAGAGTTGTTCTTTTACGCCGCGTATTAAAAACTGAACTTTCGTTTCCTCGGTCATCCCGGGGTCGGCACGGCGAAATAGGCGCTTCATCTCCTCGACGTAACCGCGGACAGGCTCATTCGGAAGCTGGATCCTGGACTTGAGGAGTCGTTCCGCTCTTTCTTTCCTCACGACACTGGTGAATACCTTCAGTAGTTCTCTCTTGAATAGCTCCCATGTCGTAAGGGACGACTCGTAGTTTTCGTACCACGTGCGTGCGGAGCCATCCAGGGAGAAGAACACGTGTTCAATTTTTGCCTCATCATCCCACTTGTTGAATGACGCCACGCGCTCAAATTGATCCAACCATTCTTCAGGATCTTCGCCTAGGGATCCATTGAAAGTTGGCGGCACCCGCGGCTGCTGTAGTATGATCGGTGTCGACATCTTCGGCGAGGTTGCGGTGCTCGTAGCGTCTTTTCGCTGTCTGGTGCGGTCCGGCAGTTTCCTGAACTCAGGCTCCTCTCCCTGGAGACGTCGGCTGGCTCGCTGAGCTGTTGGCTCGTCCTCGGGTGCGAAGCGCTGAGGTCTGGCTTCACGACTTGAAGGGGGCGTCCGGAACATGGAAGGGTACCCCGCACCTCCACCAGATGTCACGTAGTGGTGACGGCAGTCGAAGCATCGATGAAGACGGACGAAAGGGTTTTCTAAAAGAAAACTGTTTATTTGACTGACTTGCACCCAAAATGGACTGAATCACTCGGCGGCGGCGAAGCGACAAGCGTGCTCGGCGGTCGTCGAACAGAATGCCCGCCGCTGTCGGCCGTGCTCAATTTAAAGCTGATAGCGAACTTTCGAGATAAAGAGCGCAAAGTTACTAGAACATTCCGGAACAACGTAGAATCAGCTCTGCCTGGCTGCGATCAATCGAGATAAATCTAGTCGCGTCTTGCGTCGCAAACAAAGCGATAAAGTAGTGTAGCCGCAGATTTGAAAAACGAACAAACACTGCAAATATTCGCGGCAATATGAGATCTCCAGAATTTCGTCACTCAGGACATTGGCGGCGCACATTAGCCCCTTAAGGCTAGCGTTTCTTATGTAGATAGTGTTTGGTTGTCATAATGATTCAACATGCCAAACCTCTTGACAAAAAAAAAACAGAGGGCACACACGGCTATTTATATGCTGTAAATATGAAAGCATGCAAGCGGAGAGTTCGGCTGCGCCGATGGTGTACTACTGTAATGCACTATCCAGCGAATCTGATCTGCTCGCGCCGCCCGAATGGAAGTTGATAAACACGACGATACCCAAAGGCAGCGCGAGAGAGCAGCAGTTTAGCACGCGACGTTCTGTGCTTATTATGAACAAAAGTTATTCATTGCACTAGTCTCCATATCCCGCTGTTTCGCACAAGTTTCACAACTTCTGTCTGGGATTAGTCTTTTGAATCAATTATGCGCCATAACCTTTTCTGGCCTATGAACGCTGGCGGCCTTGATTTATTTATTTATTTATTTATTCAAAATACCCCCAAAGGCCCTCATTTGAGGGTATTACATGGGAGAGGGGGGGGGGGAGTAAGTACCAAGCATTGTTATAAGGTTAAAGATATTGCACTAAAATAAAATAGAAATCACAAAATATTAATCATAAATAGGCATTCACAGAAAGGGTCGCAACAATGCACATAACAGCAAAATTTGAGCATAAATAACAGCACCGCTAGAAAAAGAAAAAAACAACACTGGAAAAGGTGCGCTGAAGTACCAAAAAAATACATAAAATAAAAAGAAGACAAGGCGGAAGAAAAGAACGCTCAAAAAAAACCTTTTTAGTTGTTGAAACATGAGTGCATAAGATGTTGGAATTTATTTAGATCAGATTCAGCGGCAATTTCTGATGGCAAAGCGTTCCATTCGGTTATTGTGCGTGGTAAAAAAGAATAGGCATAATGGAATGACTGGCAGTTAATGCGTTTAACTTTGTAAGGATGATCGCGACGTGGAAAGATAACTGGCGGTGGCTGAAAAAATTCATCATGAAGGGAAGGATGGTGATAAAGCTTGTGGAAAAGTGACAGACGGGAAATTTTTCGGCGCAGTGCTAAGTTATCTAACTCGGCTTTAGTCTTCAATGAGGTGACGCTGGTGTAACATGAATAATCAGAAAAGATGAATCGCGCAGCACGGTTTTGCAGGGCTTCGATGTTACTGATGATATAATTCTGATGAGGATCCCAAATGGCAGACGCGTATTCGAGTTTCGGACGGATTAATGTGGTGTACGCTAGTTTTTTCACATGTGTCGCGGCCTCTTTTAAATTATGTTTGAGAAGTCCGAAAGTACGGTTAGCGGAGGCAAGAGTGAGATTAATATGATGATTCCATGATAAGTCGGATTGTAGGTTAATGCCAAGATACTTGTAACTTGTGGTGAATTCTACACTATTGTTATCAAGAAAGTAGGCGGTAGGAATACGTGGCTTGTTAGTGAAAGACATGAGCTTAGTTTTGGAAAGATTTAAAGGCATTAACCAATTAGAACACCATGTGCTTATCGCTTCAAGATCAGACTGCAGTGGCTGGCTGTCAGTGTTACAGGTTATACGTCGATAAAGCACACCATCGTCAGCAAATAGTCTGATTCTGGACGTCACGCAATTGGGTAAGTCATTAATATAGATAAGGAAAAGTAAAGGTCCCAGTACACTGCCTTGTGGAACTCCAGACGTAACATTAGCGTAACATGAGTTAGAGTTGTTAACTGATGTGAACTGAATTCTAGATGAGAGAAAATCTGCTATCCATGCAATAATATTAGGGTGAATGTTCAGTTGGGAAAGTTTAAGCAACAACCTTTGGTGTGGAACGCGATCAAATGCTTTAGAAAAATCTAAAAATATTGCGTCAACTTGGAAACCAGCGTCAATCAGTGCATGAATATCGTTAATAAAACCGGCAAGTTGGGTGTCGCATGAGTAGCCCTTGCGAAAACCGTGCTGATGATCGAAGATAATGTTATGATCTTCAAGGTAGTTGATGACCTGAGTATGTATAATATGCTCGAGTAATTTACAAACTGTACTTGTTAAGGAGATGGGACGATAGTTAAGCGGAGAAGCACGATCACCTGATTTGAAAATGGGTATTATCTTAGCTATGCGCCAGTCGTTAGGAATGGTGCCAGTTGATAGCGACTGGGAAAATAATGCGGTTAACATGGAACAAATGCTATGTGATGTATTCCTTAAAATTTTATTATTGAAGCCCATATGATCAGCGCAAGAAGATGTTTTGAGATTGTTTAGTAGAGATAAAACACCAGGCTCACTGATGACTATCTCGTCCATAGTTAGTTCCACTAGTGCGCTTAATGTAGGCAAGGATGTAATGTCTTCATCTGTGAACACAGTTCCAAACGCATCGTTAAGAAGTTGAGCGCACTCTGAATCAGGGATGGGAACACCAACAGAATCTGTAAGAGTGATGTCAGATCGAATTACTGGGTTTACCACACGCCAAAAACGGCGAATATTATTTTTCAGCATGGAAGACAAGTCATGAGAAAAAAAGTTGCGCCGAGTAGATTTTAATAGTGCCTTATAATCCTTTTCACATGCTCTGTATTTGTCATGTGAACTCACAAGACCATTCAGTTTTGCCTGTCTGTATAGTTTTTTCTTTTTGTTGTTCAGCCGCCGAAGACGGTTGGTAAACCAAGGAGAGGGCAGTTTTAAAAAGGATCCAGTTCTGCTCTATAGAGCGAGAGCAGAAATCATGCAAAAATTTATCAGAAACCATTAATAATTCTGCATTAATTGCATCAAAATTTGCTTTGCCGTAACATCTTATGTTCTTTTTAGTAGTTATCTTTTTACTAGTGCGAAATTTAATGTACCCAGTGATAACATCGTGGTCAGAGATGCGGTCCTCATGAGTTATGCCTGAAAATATATCAGGTTTGTTTGTGAGAACAGTGTCATGTACATTGGAAGAGGCTTTAGTTGATCGTGTTGGTTGGTTAATGAGTTGTGTTAGTGAAAAATCAAGGCAAGTGCTGAGAAAAGAATGTGCTTCTGCATCTGTGTCCACTACGGAAAGTGTTGACCAATTAATTCTTGGAAAATTGAAATCTCGAAATATAATAACAGCGGAATTGGGAAAACGCGCATACATTTCACTGAGCACCCGATGATATTCATCTGAAAACGCACCAGACATGTCGGGAGGACGGTAGAAAACGCCGATGATGACACGAAATGCACCATCATTCAAAGAAACCCAAACACATTCAAGGAAAGAATCGATAACGATAGGTGTGGCAATGAAATCCTCCTTTATCGCGATGAGAACACCGCCCCCTCTTCGCAATTGTCTATCGCAGCGAAAAAGTTTGAAATTGCATGCACTGGTAAAGATGTTGACATCATGAATAGTGTCGTTCAGCCACGTCTCAGTTAGTACCACTAAAGAAGCTTGACATGAATCGATGAAAGATGATAGTGCAATACCGTTAGCTACAACACTTCTAATGTTGGTGTACAAAAACAGCCATTCGTTATCATTACCACAATGTAATTTGGCAGGTGAGGTGGTCGATGAACGCAGGTTAACGGAAACGGAGGGAGGACGTCATTCGCCATCCTCGCGCCCTGATACAAGAATGGCTCGACTTTCGTTGGTGTTCCACATGTAAAGATCATCGTTAACGAAGAGCTTGTTGAAAACGAGTCGCACTTTATCCCCATCTTTCTTAATAGATTTTGAAAACTGGAGAAGCTTCCGTCGCTTTTCGCGAACGGCTTCGGAGTAATCGCGCGAGATGCTTAAATTAGTGTTTTTTAACTTATAGCCGCGGCTCATGACAGTGTCAACTTCCCTTTCATTAAAAAATTTGGCTATGATAGGCCGCTTTTTCTCGGAAGAAAAGCGGCCCACGCGATGTGCTCTGGAAACAGATTCAACAGTAAGCCCAAGTTTTTCTTTACAAAAGTCATTTACGAGACGTTCAGACTCCTCCCAAGTTTCCGACTTCTCTGGATCATCTATACCGTAAAATAGAACATTGGATCGCCTAGAGCGATTTTCAAGGTCGTTTCAAGTTTCATGTTTCTTGTTTTTCCGGGCAGTACGCACCTTATAATGCGTGCATATTTTCAGTCAAACTCCTTCATATTTCACCGAACCTCACTGCGTCTTGTAATCTTTCAGTTCGTCCGTGTTTACGTTAAAAAATCCATGAGGTGTATTTGGCTGTTCGTTTCCTAATTATTCGTTTTTGCCCAGAGTTCCTATTTTCAGTGTCGAGGAAACAAGGATTTAATTTGTATGCAATTCCCTGCGCCTATGTACTGCTGTGTGTCTTTTGGTTTATCGTGAGATGAAGTACTCAAGAGAGTTCGTAAAATGCCCCTCTCGCCGTGTACGAAGACATTTTTCCTTGTTCTACACACCGAGATATTACCCGTTAAAACATTGCTAGAGAAAAATGGTGTTTGCGTCTAAGCTAAATTGGCGCCTTTGTGATGCTCCCGAAAAGATTAGGCATTTTTTCATCATTTGTGAAGATGGGATGCTCTTCTGTGATATTAGGCAGCGGGCATTGGAAAAAGACTTCATTTGTCACCGCATTCTGTACGATTTCTCACTGTGCTGCCATCTGTGAATGAATCCACTGACATGTTCTTTCTAATTGGATTGAATCGCCTCTGGAAAACACGCACGATAAACCGAGGAAGTGAATCTGTAGTGTCTGCAAAAGACCACTTCAGTAAAATTACTGTTCATCGAAAAGAATGCACGCCCTGACCGAATTTGAACGCGACTTGTACTCACTCTTAGTGCTCGGCTTTTTATTGTCTTATTTTGGGTGCTTTGGTTTTTTGTATGTCCCATATGGTGAAATAGTTATGTGCTCTGCATTGCCTCTTTTGTCGTGCTCGGTTTCTTAGATGTGTTGTGTTATGCATCGTGTTGATTTTCACTGTTTTCCTAACGTTTGCCCAAAGGTCATGGACATAAAACATTGCATCATTGCAATAAATACCATGAAGAAAAATAAAAAAAACAGTGAGTGCTCAGTGCTGTAATAAAGTGGTCAGTGAATCTGATCTCTTTGCGCTAGCCTTATGGTGACTTCCAATCGCAGAGTTGGAGCACTTCGGGAGCAACGATTTCTGATCTTTTCGGAGCAACTGTATTCCAAACGCAGATCTGAGGCACGGATCGCGTGCTCCAATCGTAGATAGGCAGCGGTTGCCGAGCCGAAGTTTGCGTGACTTTCTTTTTCAGCGGAGATTGTGGCGCCCTACATGCTCTGGCCTGCATGCTCTGGCCAGAGCAAGTGTACTCCAACCGCAATTTTAGGTCGCGCGCTCTGCGCCGCATTCAGGCGCTCTGTCCCAGAGTGTGCAGACCGCTCCGGGCCCGCGATTGGAATTCACCACTAGTCTGCAGGCCACCTTAGGTGAAATTTTATTTAAGCACTAACATTTTTCTTCACTTCCTGCGGAAGCAGGCACTGCCAATGGCTTCATTAGGAAACGTGGGTTTTTAGACTGTCTGGCGTGGGCAACGCCAGACATTCCGCCTAATGAACCATGTAATGCTTTCGCCTTAAAAATATATTTTCCACTGAAGTACTCACTTCACTTTCAATATGTTAGACGAAGATTCATGAGACGAAG
Organism: Amblyomma americanum; assembly: GCA_030143305.2. Lineage (NCBI taxonomy): Eukaryota > Metazoa > Arthropoda > Arachnida > Ixodida > Ixodidae > Amblyomma > Amblyomma americanum. The sequence continues at coordinate 97 of JARKHS020010357.1, read as the reverse complement.
CGAGGAAATCTCCAGATTAAAACTTTACCGGTACAAGACTTTGTTTCAGCAAAATCTATAACCGAATTAACAGGAATCCTTGATATCGCTATCCCCA
>JARKHS020010356.1:0-163537 GCA_030143305.2 Amblyomma americanum | reverse complement strand
CAATGCTGTCTTAGGTTTCAAAAAGCATCACTAAGGTAGATGCAGATTGCTGGTCAATGGCCAAAGTCAAAAGATGAAAAGACGTTTCGGGAGCACTACGGCTCCCTTGTTCAATCTGCATCAACATGATTCCTGACCAGACGGTATGCCGTCAAACCCTCGACTACATCACTAAGGTAATTATTGCATACAAACTGCCTTAGTGACAATCTTGTTAGTTGTAAGCGGGCAAGATAAGAGCGCTTTCCATTGTGTTTCCTTATCGCCAATGCTCGAGTGCCGACTGAACTAGTACTTCAACCTCACCGAAAACGTACAACCTATCCTTAGTCCTAATTATACGACTAAACTCTATACGCACCAAACCATTTACTCATTTGGGGAACGGCCAGACGTGCGCGTTGTGGCGCCTAGCGTAACGCTTGTCCTAAATTGAACTGCTTAAAACTCTGTTTTGCAGAATTACGCAAAACTATCGTTATTTTCTACATTTTCTTCACTTTTTTCTGAGCATACTTCTCAAGTCAACTCAGCTAACTGCTATTGACGCGACAGGTCGTGCTTTTAACAACAATCTCGCTTGGGAGGCATAACATTGTCTCAGAATTTTTACAGAGACCTCTCTCGCTCGCAGAGCCTTAGTCGTCATGCAGCAAGCGACTTCTACACGCTCTGTATCAAACTAACTTGTGGTGCATTACTGGAATTTTTTACTTTGCAGAACTGCCCCTTGGGTATCGAAAGTAGTCGAAACTTGCCCAAATATTACGCCACTTAGCATTCGCTTAAACGCACCTATATTTTCCTGCCTAAGCACACTGTAGGGCAGGAGACCTCTCTTCTGCGTATAGGAATTCTCGAGCAACATAAGTTTTAGAGCCATTTTTTTGCAATTATATATTCTATCCTTCCCTACTGAAAGTTTCCATATGACGAATTCTATAACTTCATACATTTTCATAAAATTTTTTTTGAGTCAATTTAGACATATAGAATTGGTGCGGAGCCTATGAGAGCACGTTTGTAAACTCACGGACTCAATATGACGTCATGTGCAGTGTATGGAAACCGTATGAAAACTATGTAAAATGGTTACGGATTCTCAGCAGTCAAGATATGGATTTTTAACACTTTTTCATATCTTACAGACTCCATTTTACAGTAATTTTTTACTAGCTACTCATTTGGAGCGTTTCAGTACGGCTGGCTAACTTGTCAAGCAGTGGCCGAAAACTGCTGCGTAGACTCTTGAATGTCATCGAGGGGGAAAAGCGGGAATTATGTACGTTCGTTTTCTGTTCTATCCAGAAAAGAACAATTTTTTTGCTCCTTGTTTGCATGATGGGCATAGATGTTTTTCTTAAGAATCGTTTTTTACTCATGTGTTCGAATATTAACAGCCATCAAAAGTGAACTACCCAAGGATATGAATTCTTCACGTAGGAGACTTCTGCATGCAAAACATTACATTCTGTCCTATTTTAACGGGGCTGTCATATCCACAATTTAGCTTCGTACTGCACTCTGCTTAGATTTCTAACACTTTGGAGGTTAAAAATGGACCGGACACAAATGAAGAACCCTGAAATTGCGTAAAGAAAATAAGAAAAACAAAACAAAAAGTACATATAGACAGCGTCACCTCGTTTCCCAAGAATAAAATTAGCAAGTCCTAGAGCAAATAGGGAAGGAAAAAAAGAAATTTAAACGACCGCAAGCTGGGTATGGGCACCGAAGTTTGCAAGCATGATAAATGCGTCTTTGAACAAGCGATAACAGCCGCCATCGCTTGAGGTAAGTTGCAAACTCTGTTTCTTACTAAGCTTGAACTTTCGCGGAAACTCTGGTACAGCTTGAAACTAATGACACGTTGCCAGCGTGACCCCGCAGCCAACAGAAACAGGCAGATGCCGGCCCGGTAGTGCCAAGGGCTGTTGTACCGCGGGGCTCGCGAGATGGGATTCTAAATTACAGCGCGGGGAATTGCGGGCGCCGGTATAATCGATCGGCTCAGTGCTGTTATGGAAAACCGAAACACAGAGTAAGCGACACTGTCTTTCAAGACTAAAAAAGGAAACCAGGAGTAAGCACTTCGGATGTCTTCCGACCGGGAGCTCTAAGTTTTTCCCATCTCTTTTCGACAATATATGAAGCCAGTGATCGTTTTTCTTTTGAACGCATTCAAATTCGGTGCATTATTAAGGGTGCGACATATTTTGAATAAACTCATTTCTAGAAATTGATTTCTTGTAGGCGATCATACTCTGAAAATACTTTTTATATTCCAACATTCAAAATGCTAGGCGCTGCTCCTTGACGATGCTCCAAAAACCAGCGCACAAACATTTATCCAACTTTAGTGGCCTAGCCAATAGGCTCTGGTCTGCCACCTGCTAAAAAGGTTAGAGATCACTGCGGCCACACGCACTGGAGGAATGCGAAAGCATTGACGCCTCTCGACTCTCGTCCCCTCTCTTTTCCCCTCTTTGAGTCCATTGATGTTTTCTTCTAATTCATTAACTAATTAATCTATCTCAGTCAAACATTTTGTTTGATTAAGTGTTAATCATTAAACACATTTCAATTCATTTCAAACTTTATTTTCACTAATTTACCTATTTTTTCTGTATTTTGCCGTCCACGGCCATTTTCCCAAACACTCACTATATTGACGTCCGCGCTATTTCAACGTTCTTTGCATTAATGGCTGTAACTAATTAAGTAATCATTCTATTGTCATCAAAATTCTTTGCACATCATCCTCATAATGTGCTATATCTATAACAACTATTTGTTTGAGGCTATCTTTTTTGGGAACGTCACAATCTCTGCGGAAACGTTTGGGTGACACCCTGTGGTGACACAACCCTGTGGACATAGCTTGAATGCTTTCGCGTTAAAAAAGTGGTTCTCTCAGATACTAAAGAGCAAGTGCTCACGCCAGCGTCAGCGTGTGGCTCAGTTTTTTAGCCAGTACCGCTGAATGTGGAGTTCTTTATTCCCGCTTTAAAAGAAAATTTCATTCTAATGTTTTGTTACCGGTTTGACCTTTCGGGAGAACCCTTTGAGAGGCACGATGGTTAATGACTAACAAAAAAAAAAAACTATAGCAGCGTTTTCCTCTTACAGTCCACACAAAGGGAAGAAAATGGCCATTTAAGCTACACGCGGAGAGTATGTGGATTCGCCTGACATCGCTGCTTGAAAGCCATTTTAGTTTATTCCGCCGTTTATTCCACTGGCATGCGGTTGCCTCAGAAGGCAGCTTCGTTCTCGGCGCGATAACAAAAGTGGGGCCGAACCATAATTTATGATGTGTTGATGCCACGTGGCCCAAACACCATACATGGTTCCTTTTCTTGTGGTTTCACAAAATTAATATCGTACATATACGCGTCGTGGTATGAAAAGTCGAACTGCGGTTTGGTTGCACACGTACAGGCGACTTCATATTTGTAGAGGTTATCTAAGCATGCCGCGGCCTGATCAGAAATTCTTCTAATGCGGCCCCAACGGGTCAACGCGTTTTCAGCGGAAATTACACAGTACCTGGTTACAAAACTCGGCTGCGCAGTACGGACATCCATTCCTTCTGTGTGCGTGGCAAAAGCGCTGAAGTCGTTCATAGGGGAAGACTGGTTAATTCGTTTCAGGCCGGAACTTTCCTTCCAGGCTCGAAAAATTTCTTTTATTAAATACTGACAAAAGAAAATCGGGCAGCTTCTTCTGAAGTCAAATTTTCTGTGTATTACAAAAAATCTCGGAAGTATTAAGAGACGTATAATTTTTCTCAGCACCTTAAGAATCTTTGAGAACAGAGCCAGGAGACGTGATTCGAAACGCGACGTAAGATCACTTGGCTGTTGCATCTGCGGACTCACTCCGGCGTCCCTTGCGCACATTGCTTAACCCTTCTGCAAATGCGGCACAGTCTTTGAGCGCAGGCTTACAATTCACCGTTTTCTTTGTTGGCGCAGCTCTTTTCTACGACCTGTTTTCGCTATTTAAAACAAACTGGAAGGAAAAGAACATAATGATGCTATAGAAAATGAACAAGCAGACATCGCATTATACCTTGAGCGCAAGAGATAACCGCTTTCTTGTCCGACTCTTTTTGGAAGCTGAGAACTTCCGGAAAAGGCAAGTACTTCCAATGTGAAGAAGCCACTATTTTGGGATAGAAGCGAATGCTTATGACCGAAACAATGGCTGGCGCCTCGGAGTGGTGACCAGCTAGCTTCGCGAATTTGGGTCGTCAGGTTTCATACAGTTATGGTAGGTTCTAAGCACTATACATCATATGACCTCAAAGCTTTTGTTTGTCTGTTTTTCATGCCTGGGTTGTTTACCAGGTTCATACCTGGTTAGAAAAAAACGTCTTATCACTTTCTATACTCCCGGGGCGGTGCCGGTGGCTGCGTTAAAGGATAGGCGTGGTTACCCTTAGAGTGGTTTGTTTGATACCCGTGGCTTGTAGTCCAGTGAGTGCTGGCTATATGTTACCAGACAGCTTGGCAATATTGTGACAACTCTCTACAGTTTGTGCATATATATTCCTCACTCCTAACGGTGTTGCAGGCAAAGTATGTCAAAAACTCACCGTGATCATTAAGCATAGACCTCGGCCTTCAACGATGTCCGCTGTCAATCGCACGACCGTCAAATGCACTAGTTGCTATTACATACGAAGTGTTTTATTATGTGCTTTGGAGACAGAACGTTCCCCAATGCAGAGTTTTAGTTTGATGACAGCTTGTCCGTGCATTGTCATCGCCGAAATCTTTGCCTGTTGATACCATTGCGTGACAGTATCACTTAAGTTTTTTTTTACTCTCTATTAGCCTCCAATTGGCCGAGAGCCATTTGAGAGCCATTCACGATGCCTGAGGCTTCGACTAATTACGACTAGATGCCATACGCGAAAGCATAAAGCAGGGTTTGTTCGTAATGCAAGTTCAAGCTCTTGTGCTGTTAAGGGCCTTGACAAGGAGAGATCAGTGTCTGCACCGACATCTAGCGGTTCTAAGCCAGTTGCATATCATTCGGACGACACTTTGCTTTTCGTGCGCTAAAATAGGTAGCCTGTATGAAAGCACAAGCAGAGCTCTGATATATTTTGTCGTTCTCCAGTGGTGTAATTGCAGTATGAAATATTTTAAGACAGTCCCCCACAAAGGCAACTAGACAGTAATAATTTTGGATTGTGCATTGCGCGGGCACCAATGGGCAAGTCTATTGTTCTCGAGAGTTCAGTATCCCTTTCTGAAAACAAGGCCAGGGAACACGCAACACACATGAGCACTACTGGCAGCAATATGTTTAATGCCACGAACCAGTGTTGTCCTTAAAGGAGTGTGACGCACGCTGTTCACGCACTTCGGAAAATTTATATAGCCCTGCATGCCAGAGAACTAGAAAGGAATCAGTCAAAATTTAGCTTTCATATGAAGTAGTTGCCACCTTGAGTCCGTAATTTATGCTATTTATATTGTGTCTTAAGCAAAGTCAACAGAATAACTAGCGTCGCAGTTATTAGCAGTATGCTATGATGCAATGGTGCATGCAATTCCTTGAACTGAGTTTGGAAGTTATTAAATAGTTAAGAACCATAAAACACAAACATGCGCAGTCACCAGGACTTGAACTGTGGTTCATACAGTAATGAAGGCAAGAATCGCTTGCGCTCCTCGTGCTTGTATTGCGTATTCAGAGGTCTTATCTATGGTGTCACCAAAGCTTTTTATTCCATTTCTTGTTTGTGCCTTCCGCATTCGTAACTCCTTAGCGACGGGGTACGCGAATGAGGAGGAGGGGAGGCAGGCAAGCTGTAGGGAGGCTATTAAGGGTGCTCTTCAATCACCCTGGCAGAAAGCCTTGGCGTCAATTTGCCCTTGAAACCTGGCACTAAGCATAATCCTCGTCGTGATGTGCATGATCGAAAACAACAGCGTGAAGACATTGTCCGATGCATATAGAGCCGTAAATTGTCACAGCTGGTCAGGAACTAACTCAAACCCAAGCCCCGTGGAGAAAGTGGGTTAGACTACAATATGGACAAAATAAAAAAAATGATTACCCAAAGTCTCAGAGGCCTTTACTTACCCAACTTGTACAGTCATGTCTGGCTGTGGGGTGCAATTTTCTTCAGACGGGAGACGTTGTAAGTACAAAGCATGAGGAAACTAAGCACTAAGTGTTTTGTTTTTCGAGAAAGGCCACCTTTTTTGTTTGAGGGCAACATTTATTGCCTCGAGAACGACGTACGCGGTGAGTGCGTAGAATGTCGTTCCTCTCTGCTCCTCCAGCTCAGTCGCCGACCAGAGGCTTCTGTTGCCGTGAAAACGCTGCCCATCTCTACTATCTCGTACAACTCCTGTGACACCGCCGAGAAATGGATGGTCTGTAATGGCCTGCTAAGGCAAAATAAAAAGTGAAAAATTTGCTTCGTCCAAGCTTGTGCTGCTATTTACTTGCGCTCTCCCCAGGACGATGACAGCGTGTTTATACACGGGTACAGATTCACAGATAATGAAGGACGTAGAAGCTTGGCCTCGCAACTTCACCTTCCAAACACGCGGGACAGAGACAGTACAATTCGCGCTCATCAGCTCAAGCTTAACCACAACCACGTGCACTTTCCTTTTCCCAGCAAACTCTGCTGTCGCCGGCCCCGTTGGAAGGGAGGCCAGGAGGGTGCATGGAAAGAATATAGTGTGACATTAATAGCAGAGACCTCTGCCGCTTCTCTTTATGTACATAGACATTTAGTAGATAGACAGTTAGTAGATTAGTCTGAAAGAAGAGCACTCCCCGCTCATCATAAGTACCGAGGGTAGATAGACAATGGATGAGAACTTTAGTTTTGATTAGCTATTTTTTATAGTCTTCCAGATACTAAAGTTTACTGTATCGCTGAAGCCAGCTTACAAGTCTTTACTGAACTTTCGCGATTTTTTTGTGAGTGCTACTGCAGCCTAAAGAGCAAGCTTCATTGTACTTTCGTAGACACCCTTATCAACGCGCTAGAATTACGTCTCTCATTCTAAAGAAAATCTTGCGTCGTCAGTGTTGTTGTCATCTTCGGTATTGTGAAGGAAAAAAACAGGTGCCCCACCTGCCAACCATGTCACGTGACCTTGTGGCTTTGTCACAACCTGCCCAGCGTGGCAGGCGGTAACCTGTCCACCGGCTTGTGAGCCAATCGCCCACCCGTGGGCCTCAAAAGTGTCAGCCTGGGCCTCAAAAGTGTGACCGGTGGTTGTGTTTGAAAGAGCCACCTGCCGGGGAAATGGCACCGAACCACTGGGGCAATAGACTCACCGCTATGTATGAATTTAGAGGACGACCGTTTCCCCAAACATAGGAATATAGCCAGAACCTATGCGACAGCGAAGGAGCACTTGGGTGGGAGGAAACTGTAATAGTATCGTATCGCATTGCACTCTTAATGGTAAGTTAAGCCATTTGTAATGATAAAGGAAAGAACAGCATTCACGTAAGCGAAGTGATGCGCAAAAAAGGCCGCCACTGTCTGGAAGACGTTGAAGTAACTAGCGTTGCCTGTTTGGTTTACTAAACGAAGAAATTGAAGACGAACGCGCCGCTCGTCTCGAGAAACGGAATGTAATAAACACCATTCGAAACGGGGTGATTGCCACCATGCTCGGCTCCGCGTGCACGCACGCCGCCTAGCGGAACGACCACCACCTAGCGCCATCTATCAGAGAAATTACGATGCACGTCTACCCATTGTCGAGTTGCACCCCCTCAATATACGTCCCAAAACAAAATTTGCTTCGTTTGGGGGGTCAAGGTGTGCCTAGAATTCGAATTGCGGTACGATATGGAAAGGACTTCAATTAGTAATTGCATGTATACAATGTTTACCTAATTTTTAATTGTGGTTTCATTTTTCTACCACAACCCATTGGGTTTTATTTGGCTACCAAATTCAGTATACAACTGTCCCCGGACGGGTGCCCGTTGTTGTTAGAGTATATTTAGCGGAACAAATGTATACATGTATAGCGGTCCCGTAACGGGACAGTTTTCCCTACTCGTTATAGGATATTTTTTGGTGACGGGGGGAGGAAGGGATGAGAGGGCACAACCAAGTTTAACAGCCGCCATCTTGAATTGGGGAAACCGGAACAATGCGCCATTTCGTCAACTGACGTCATACTCACCTAGTTCCACCTTTATCCACTATATTTAACCGTGACGTCATCATTGGCACGTGGAATTTGTTTCTACATTGCTATTGTGGATGGCGCTACAAGTCTCAATGCAAGATGCGCTGTTTTCTAGTTGCAGCCACAGATGGCGCTTTGATCTCAGGGTGGTAGAAGACCTCACGAAATCTCGAAACGTGATGAGTAAGAGCTAACGCTCTTAAAATCACCTCAGGACATGTAGGGACCCATATAAGCTATCGCGTCATAACCTTAACGTAGGTCTTAAGTGTGCTCTCTATTTTGTAGCAGTGCCTTTTACAAAGAACGTCTTTTACAGTTACGGTGTTAAGGGTGTATTGGGTCTGACGACCATTCAAGGATGCATACTCAAAGTTCGACACCTATCTTCTCAAGTTTCAAGCCTGCTATACTTTTACTTGGGTTCCAGGAGTCCGCACTCGCAGTGTTCTTTTAACATAAAGCTTGGGCTACAGCATGGTGTGCCCGAAAAGAAACATGGGCAGGTTGTCCAGCTTTCCAGCAAGCTTCAGCGCCGAAGATAGGCGTTTTTTTTCTGTGTGTGGTTATTCAAAGATGCACATTGTGACTCAAATTTTAAATGTTGTGCAGCTGTTCGTGCATGCCAATGCATTCTAGGAAGCATTTTCTGCAGTCGTGGAGTCGCGCCTGCTCAAAGAGCGCACATCGGGGGTACTTCATTATCAATAAATGCAACATGCACACTTGGAGTGAAGCTTCCATTCATGGTTATCGCGAGAAAGGTATATTCCTTTCAGTAATACTAATCAAGACAAAACTTTATTCACTACCACAACTTTGTGAGATCGAAAACGCTCGTCAAATTTGGCAGACTTCGGGGTAACTTTCATGCTGCAGCCGCAAAGAATCATGTGTAAGATCTAAGATTCCTATAATGCACGTGTTAATGGGACACGATAGATTTGGTGCCCTTAACACGCCCTAGTTCGGCCACTACGAAAGCCAAAAATCGTGTTAGCAATAAAATATCGCTTTTCCTGGAAAGAGCTTGTTTTAGAGGACGCAAATTATTATGTCAAGTTCACCTGTCCTGTTACTTGTCCATCACGCAGATGTTCCTTGTCAACGTATGAGGAGAGAACACTACACATAGATGCAAAGGAGTTTCAAATTAGAGTCGAAATCACTCTCATCGCATTGACGGTGCGAACAGGGCATCTTTATTTTTATTCTTTTTCTCTTCCCACTCTAAAGTCTGCCATCGCAACAAAAAATATAAAAGAAAAACAACAGTGGATAACCCATGCCCACTGTAACCACGCTGCGTAGGAAAACTTGAGGAAGTCAACTTTAACTGTCGCTGGCTTTTTTATGTAGGGAAAAGAAAGTTCACCCAGTACTGACTTGAAACTCTGCCCCATGCTTTTGCCATCTGTCGTCTACGACAGCATCTGTCGTCAACCAAGGGACCAAATTGTGTTGTAAACATTTGGAATGGTAGCGTCATTCATTGGTTTACAAGTTTCCTTCCCATACTTGAAATATTTGTGGTCTAAAAATTTCTTTCATATCGCATTATCACCTGAATTTTCTAGAGGATAAATAACTTATGAATGACATGCCTTCAGGTCTATGGCATTTTTGATTTAAAAAAAATAAAAGAAGCTTTGAAGAATTACCCAGTAAAGAACTGGAAGGAATTATAAAAGGATATAATCGAAAGAAAACAACTTTGACAGCTTTCCAACCTTGATAATGGCGTAAGCCATTTAATATTGTATTTTAGATTACCAATTTGAACACATTTAATTTATTATCCCGATTTCATAATTTTTTCTATAATTTCACTTCTATATTTTGCATATTGTTGTTTATTGGACTTTTATATTCCAGGCCTATAAAATATTCATACCTTTTTTTCTGCTCAAATTCTTTGCGTTATGATTATGCACATATTCTCTGTTTGTGGTGCCATTTTATGTTTAACTTCCCTTTGTTGATGGTATTTTCTTCCGAATAACACCCCTTGAGTTGAGATTAGCTGGTTTTTTTTAAATAAGTGGCAAGTGGCTACTACCGGAATACCACACTTTCATTAAGTAAAACACGAGCTTAATAAAAATTACAGAGTTTAGGTTTATTCCAGTTTTTTACAGCCTCCTATTATAAGCAATTTGTTTAGATGGGTTCCCTGGCTGCGAAAAACCCGTCCATACCTCAGCAATAAATAAGCGCCCTGAAGATTAACAACAGTAAGTGAATGTTGAGCACTGATCTTATTTTCTATATTGACGCACAACAGATCCAGCCTTTCTCTGACACAGACAACATAATAATTTTTAAATGATGTACCGTCAGATAGCATCTCTCGATATTTTACCTGAGGATGCCACTGCAAACCCAAACAAACAGAAAATATCACTTCAGCCCTCACTCTATGCCATAATTTGGAATGAGGGTCTCCTTCTGCGGGTTAACGTGACCAACTGCGATCGTTGCATCCTTAACGAAAAAAATGTAATGGCTATAGAACTATGCTGGCGTTGAGACTGATATCTGAGTGGTTTTTCGAAATTAGCCAAGTTCAGCTCTAATTGCGAGTTAGCCCATATACCTTTCCTTCCCAACACAATAAGAATTAAATCGGTCATATAACTAGCATTTCAAAGCGCATCATGTAACAGCTTCCATTCCGTTGCTGAGGATAAAGGACTTCGGCGACTTTCTCGAGTTTTCTTAAGCTCTCTTTGGCTGCTTTCTATAAAAAAAAACACCTCATGTTTTCGCCTTTGGCAAGATCAGGCCCTGCAACTTGTAGTGCACCGTTATAGGATTAATAAGTGTGGGGGGGGGGGGGGGGGGGCAAGGTTGGCGCAACTTCCATGAATATCGGAGAGGGCTTCGTCCTTCTGCGGGTGTAGTTAGGCGCCGACTTATTGTTTCTGTTTTATTACCGCGTGAGCAGCATATAGTCTTCATCGGGAGTACACGCCATTATTTGTGTGTCCGAAATCGGCACCCGCCATGACCCACCTCCAGCCACAGAAGCCACCGCCCACTATAAACCCTAAGCATCTGCAGCCCGAAAAACCTTGCTGAAATTTAGTTAGAAGGTGCCAGGAACTAACGATTGCAAAAATGAAAGCGTAAAATAAAAATACCAAGCCAAAACCTATTATTGAGATTTCTCGCATCATCTGGTGTGAACGCCCGTCAATTTTTTAGTGTTCCCTGCCACCTTCCTGCAATTTTGCTGCAATTCCTGCCGTATTTCTTGCCCTTTTCTCTCTCTCACACACACGCACACGCACGTACACACGCACACGCACGTACACACGTACACGCACACGCACGCGCACGCACACGCACACGCACACGCGGAGGTAATTAATACGTAAGTGATGTTAGGTGCTTGTCTGTTTTCTTGTTATTCTTTCTGACTGCATTGAAGCACAATTTTTTCTATAAATCGAAAAATTCTTTTCCTGAAAGCGCATGCTGCTTATGTGGGCTTCCCGTGAAATGTTTTTCCATTGAAACCATAATTTTGCTGCTTACGCTTCGTCGTTGCCACACAAACGTAAGTAAAAATAAACGAGTAATAAGAACACGTTTATTTATTCTCACATCCTCCGGCTCGATGTTTTTTTTTATCAAGAATTTCAGAACGCGCATTTTATTTTTCCCAAGCGTACTCTTGCTCACGCAAGTGCATTTAAGTTGTGTGAAATGTCCTGAAATAGCTTTCGTCCCGGTGTCAGTAAGAAGAAGAAGGAGAAAGATTGCACCAAAAACCCAAGGGTACTCTTTGCCGACATCATTTAGTATTTTAATGCAGGCTTGTGATGAGCTCTATGAGTTACTGCTAAAGCGATCGGGTAGCAACAAATTGGTTGAGCAGAACTGCGAATCAACGAATGGGTTCATTTTGTGATCACTAAACACGAATTTACCCGTATCGTGCATAGAGATTTAAAGTCACAGTAACGAAATGATCTTCAAAGACGCACAGATTTACGCTATTTGTTTTTAACTCGAGGTAAAATTGAGTAATAATCGAAGCAAGACGACAGGAAGTGAGTAATTAATCTTCGAGACCGCGCCAAGCTAGGCTGGCGAAAACAGGAAGGCTTATCCGACAAACGAGGAAGAATGGTAAACGGCAGTACCCACAGAGCCGTCGGTGGGTAAACCGCAGCCTATTAGTGATCTCTACGCCTCGAATGGCGGGAGAGCCCCTTTGTGTGAGGTCTTTATTCTCATGCATTCGTGAGGAGCCTGGGACTGAATGGCATCCCCCGCAGTGCGCCCAAGGATGGGCCGCAGTCGGAAAGACGAAGACCTAACCCCGCAGAGGCAATCCAAAGAGTGGAGGGAGTGAGGCTTTTCCGCGATTACTTTCCTAACGTATGCTAAAGGAAGTGCCGGTCGGAATGGAAGAAAGAACCTGGCTGCTTCTCAGTAGTTGCGTGCAGTTGTAGCGCAGGCTGAGCTGGCTCTACTTCCGCTATAGTAGTAGAATGGAAACTTTGGCAAGTTGATGTTGGTGACAGCGCTAGTATGTGTTGTTTCCTTCCTCTGCTTTTCTTTCGTCGGGCTGCTCTCTTCCACCGAATAATCAACTCCCGCTGTTCCTACTGGACTCTTAGGACCTCTTGGAAGTTTGAAATTTCCTACCGCCGCAATTTCCACAGCCGCCGCAAAGAGGATGTGGCTGGAAGACGCTGCGTTGAAGGCCACCAAAGCAATGGCAAATTAATTTCAACGTCAACAGCTCACAGGGTATTGCAGGGAAGCGAAAGCCAATAGAGCGACGAAGACGTTTCGCAAGGAATCACGCGACGGCCCGCTTGGCTATAGTCGCTCTGTGCTTGGTCGTCTCTGATTCCTCAGTGACCTCATGGAATGACTTCCGGCCAGGTGGTCAAAATTATTCCGGAGCCCTCCACTACGACACCTCTTTCTTCCTTTCTTCTTTCACTACCTCCTTTGTCCCTTTCCTTACGGCGCGGTGCAGGTTCCCAACGATATATGAGACAGATATTGTGCCATTTCCTTTCCCCAAAAACCAATTATTATTTTTATTATATATATACATATATCTGTAATCTACAAGGTGTGCGTCCGACTGCCGACTTCGCCACACTCCTGTTGTGGAAGCCGCTGAAATAGACTTTAAGTTCCATATCATCGGACCAATTTTTTTCGCTTTGCTCATGCGTCATTTTAGTCATCTATACTTGTGCCGCGAAAAATTCTGCCGAATGTCGCTTGTAAAAAAATATGAAAGAAAGTCAGTTTATCTTAAAAATACCAGTAAGTCGCACCGCAATAACCGCAAATTCCGAGTAACCCAACACTCAGGAGACGTATGCCGTGTAAACGGGTTATTTGCATTTCATCTTAATATGAACCGCTACAATTTTCATGTATTTTATCTTCTGGACGCCTAGATAACACTGAGCGCTGTAGCTTGCGATCAAGTTCGAATCCTAATGGGAGTTAAGAACAAAGGCAAAAACACACTTCTGCTTTCAGAAATTTAGCGCTGAAAGTAACTTGTCTTAAAAATGCTATGGCGAGAGCATGATTAACTAATACAGGAAAATAATGTTCATGCTCAATTAGCAATGGTGGAACTCCTTTTTGACAGGAATGACTTCTCGCTCCAAAAACTAATCCTCTCGTTCAGTGCCAAAGGCAGCATAAAGGAAAACTATTTCTGATCAATCACATCGCTCTTCCCTTCGTCTATTTTTATGCGAAGGCACAAAATTGCTAATCAATCTGTCGGTGACGGATATTAAAGCGGCGGTGGAAAAGAGTGCGACAGTGTAAGAGAAAATTTTCAAGAGGCCATTCACCCAGCTTGCGTATTCGCTGATCACCATATGAGAAACGAAGGCTATTTACGCAGAACATATTCTCGTTCGGCGTATAGCGAGCTCCCCAAGAAAAAAGAAATTCCATTCCTGTGCAGGCGTTGTGGATTCACTGCCGCTGAAATGACATCGACATACGACACACACAACTTCGTAAATGCGAAAGTAAGTTGCACCGGCAAAAATTTGGAGACCCTAGAGGACGTTCACATCGGTTTTGGAGTTAAGCGAGAGGGTAGGAAAAAGCACTTTAAGACCGCCTAGAGATTCAAAGTTGAATGCACCCCTTCAAGGTTGCCAGTGATCTAACATAACAGAGGCGCCGTAGGCCGAAAATGATAGGTCTGTGTTGAAGGGCTTGGACAGGCACTAGTAGCACATGCATGCATCGCAGACAGGCAGACAATCTTGTACATCACCTCAGCATGAACTGTTACATTTATGAATACCACCGCATTTGCTTCCCTTGGCTGTGCTCCGGAATAAATAATGAGCCCAAGAGTAAGAGTTCAAAATGTAACTATTCGAAATTTGTTAACCAGCCAGCTAGTTAGAATGCCTTAGCTGTATTCATGTGTGCTTCTCCGCTGATAATGCTATGCCGAAAAAAGCGCTCTTCTAACTCAAAATGACCTATCTTTAAAAATCGTGTAAAGCCTTAGGTGAAGTACCCTGTATATTGCTCTACACGTCGCAACTAGAATACAAGCAGCGTTCCTCCCAATTGTCGACTCTTGTTCGGCTATTCGCTTGATGCGTCCGGGAGCTAGCACTCTGCCTGGCCGTGTGTCTTGCTTGCTATTTGCGAAGCGTCTGAGACTGAAATAATTGGACGACTTTAATTTGCTTGCGTTGCGCTGGTTAGAATTGCCGTTATTGACGGGCATGCAGCCCATCGTAGGCATTATCCATATCAATTTTTAGAATTTCGAAAACGCGGTTAACCTCGGCGCTGGCCCAACAAATTTTGCCTACATTTTAAGTAAGCTACTATTTTTGGTTGCACATTTGCGATCAGCCTATCACTCTAGCCGTTACCGCTTCGAAGTTCTCTCAAGAGGGAATGAATGCTCCACGGCAGCTACAAAGCCCCTGGGTCGCCAATGTAGGCCGAAATGCCATTTTTTGCACCCTTGCTCGAGTGTCGCAGGCCGTCTCGCAGCTGTAGCTGGTTAGCCCCTAACGGTCAGAAAATAAAACAACAAAAACCAAGAGTAAGAAAAAATGCCCCGCAGGCTCGCCCTATGGCGCTAACCCAATGGCGACTCGTTTGCAGGGCCAGCGGCCTTATGTATATCTCATGTTTAGACCACGCCACTCTCGTTCCCGCTCTTCCGCCTTCCTTCTTCTCCCTTTGCTGTCCCGAAGCGGCGGTAATGAGCTGCTGCGACACGACTGCTCAGTGGCGCGGCGAAGGTCTTTGCCTTCATCGCTCTCTGCTTTCTTTCACGCGCTTGCCTCCACGCTCAATGTATAAAAACAAATAGCGACTCTGAGTAAGGAAAACAAACCGCTGTTAGAAAAAAGAGTAGTGAAGACATACGTGGATGTCGTGGAATCGAAGGCTCTTTGTCGACTGGTTAGATTTCTGTGAGAACAAGAGCGGGAAATCGCTTGAACACTGCGAGAACGCTGGGGTCACCGTTTTTGCTTGCATGAAACACGTACGGCCGTTACGTTTGCTCACGGTATTACCTTGGAAACACATGAAGAATCGTGGGCGGATATCTGATAGTGGCTCGCCTTTAAGGCTCTATACGTCGCAGGTAGATTAGAGGTTAAACTACGTGAGTGCACTGTCAGTGAGACCTGGTCCCTGCAGGGCTGGTCGACAACGAAATTAACTGCGGTGATCACCTTCACTTTCTCTACCCGATAAAGTTGCTAACTATTGCAGTGAAAATGCGCATGACGGCTCTTTGAAAGGAAGAGAAATCATGCTACAGATATGAAAATCTTTTTTGTCTGTGTTAAAACTAAGCCTTCACCTTCAACAAACTACGCTGTAAGTTAAAGTCTTCAAACAACACAGAAAATTTCACAGCACACAGCAACACACTGCAGTATCAAAGTTTTTCAAAATTTGCATCCAAGGTTTTTCTTTCTTGACCATTGCTTCGAAATTTGATGAAGCAAGAACAGCACATTACCCAAGAGCGATTGAATAATAAATATTCATGAAATGGTTCTGTCTCTTACTTATCGGCAAACTCAGAGGAGCATTATCCGGAAATAGTGCTGAAGAAGTTAACGTGGAAACTAGCGCCAAAACTGATGCCGAAATAAAAGTTCAATGGAGCCAAAATGTCAGCCCGACAGTTACATTACTCAAAGGCAACGTTCCCAACTTCTAAATATCCAATGTGAATTACTCTGCTGCAGATCAAGCAGTTTAGTTTATTCCGGCCGCCACCCCTTTTCTGCACCACTTTTATTGCCTCCTTGCACAACCACATCATTGACCGAAAATGTACGCTGCCGTTATGCGTATGATAGTGAAAATATAAAACAATCTCAAACACAGCAAAGTATTTAAGATAAGTTCTCAGTTATATGGTGTGGTACATCGATCCTCTCCTATCACCGCAACGACTCACCGCACCGGCGGAGTCAATTGCTAGGTACTGAAGATGCGTGTATCAGATGGAGTCAGTTTTTAGAATTATAGCATAGCGTGACCCACGATCCGCTACTGTGATCCTCTTCGGCGATCACCGCTGACACAGTGACACGTGACCACTCAGTACGCGTTGATTGGTCTGGGCACTGCAGGCGTGCAGCGCAGATGACAGGCACATGGCGCCATCTGGTGCCACCAGGGCGTTTTGCGCGCGCGAAGTGGCGCCTCGCGGAAGCGGTTCACGGTAGCGGCTCCCGGGTCGCGCTATGCTCTAACTCTATAATATGTGCTGGAAGTTGTACCACACAGCTATGACACATCCCTCAAGGTTAGGGATGCCACCGTACGTCATTGATGGCAATTCGCATGCATTCGTTCTTTTATTCTAAAGCTTCGGCGACAATAGTGATGTGGCCGCAAAATTAAACCGTATGATTCGACATAGCAAGCTTCTTCTAGATTGTAGACGCTAGGCATATTAGATACAGGGGAGAAAAAAGCTCGACTCCATGTACAACAGAGGCTTAACATGAATGCACACACAGCTGAACTGGTAGTCAAGCTGAAGGAATTCGTCACAAAACTGGAAGCAAATCTGGCGAAAGGTTCGCAGCGTCAATCCGCGAAAACATTGACGGGCGCTAAACCGTCTGCCTGGCATGAAAATGAGAAGCAGCAGAACGACCTACAGGCAAAGGGTAAACGGCGAAATAGACCGACAGAGCTGCTTGCTGGAAAAAAAGGAGCGGCTGACTGCAGCCACTCGTCAAGCTGAGAAAGCAGCCAGGGAGAGTGAGCTCGCAATCCAGCTCTATAAACAAAACCAGGTGAAGATAGCGGCGCCTCCATCAGCGGAAGTACTCGGCCAAGGCACAATTTGAGTTCAGGTCGCGCCATTTATGAGTTGTCCCAGATTGTCCAACGCGTTTTCTATAAAGCACATCCTACTCAAACAATGAGACTGAGTGTGAAAATTTTCGTTCTCCGAGGTGCGCTTCTAACACCTGCAGAAGGTGGCGGTAGAACGGCGGTCAGTGCCGCAACAATCGACGAGGCGTAGTGACGCTTTGACTTAGTTTAAATTCTCCGTTTTTCGATGGCAATATTTTGCCACTATGTACATTTGAGTGCCGGACATCGGAAATAAACCAGTCTCCATTCCGTTGCATCTGATTTTATTGGTAATTTGAACCATAACTCCAGCGCACCCAAATTGCGACACTTGTGCGAAGTGCACTGTCTATAGATAAGCTGCTGCCCCAGTATTATCTTACATTACCATTATTCTTCCTAAACCTCACCTGGGTTAGAGATGAATGATTCTCCTTTAGCTAAGCATGTTGCAATAGGTTATGCTCTTGTGAATAAAGAGCACGGAGTCCATGCTGGAGGAAACGCAGAATGCGCAGCCTCTATTCGGCTTCTGCTAGGGGTTGTTCCCTTTTCCCTCATGGAGCAGCTGGTGCGCTCACGGCACCGAATGGACGTGACAGCTTTGAACTGACTGCGGCCATATTATGTATGCGCTTAAGGCTGAAGTCCAGTTCTCCAAACGAGCTGCAGATCATGTTATCCAGGGAGCCCTAAATTACTCACAACTCTCCAAGAAGCGCATGTACTGTGTTAAGTAAGTCATAAGTAATAACTAAACAAACCTAACGATTTGTTGATTACAAAATACTGCTAAACTAAGAGTGTCTTGCGTAACGCTTCTCTTACGTAATGTTCACAATACTTTGCTTACACAACAGCGCTGCACAAGCGCAGGCTAATGACGAAAATCTACCGAACCATTGTCCAGTCTTGACGAAAACCGGATAACGACAGCTTAGGCAACTAACAGGACAACGACAAAAGCGTCAGAGAATTGCAAAATATGCTGAAGTAAAAAACCTGCCCTACAAGATGATGATGATGAATTTTTATGCCGGAAGGGCATCTTTAGCCAAAGAGAGCCTTGGCACAAGGTTTTTACTTCTAGTCAAGGTGAGGTCAAAGACCCATTTCCCAAGCATTTCACCCTAAATAAGCCGAGCACCAGACCAGGAAAAAGCTTGTACCTATTGTATCACCAGAGGGTACCCGGTGGCTTGGGGATCGAACCCCGCACCTGCGGCATGCGAGGTGGCTGCTCAAACCACTAGGGCACCGCTGCGGTACTTTTCTTCAAGAGTCTCCAATGGAACCAAAAACCGCTACGAATGTACCGAAGTGAACGTATCATTTAAACGCTGTAGAAGGAGCCTTCTTTTTGGTGCTCAAAGTTTTCTAGAAACACTACACGCAGGCAGTAAGTCGAACAAAAGTATTCTTTCATAGATTACTTTTTTGCTCACTGTACTCATACCAGGCATTATTCTTGTTAACAACGCGCACCGATGAAACGTAAATATATTGATATTTCGAGCTAGTTTGTTTTTATGTCGAAAACAGGAGGGAAAACTCTGATCACACAACATTGTGAAAAATAGGCAGTGGGCCCGCAAGCGTGGATGTCCCCAACGTAAAGCAGGTTGCTACCACGTTGTTACCGAAAATCGGCAGGTAGTCATATGAGAACATGATTTTCGCATTCCGCAGTTGCCTATTGGTCAACGATAAGATTCTTTCGTTTAAAATTAATTATAAAGTGTAATAATGACATAAGGAGGTGCTCCTAAACAGTACACAACTGGTCAAAAGAGGCGTTCGCTGAGACGGCTCGGTTGCTTTCGTTTTTCTGACTAATATAGCGTGATTTCCACTATGCAGTCCACACCTGGTGTATAATACGCATGTAACAACTTTTGCTTAAAGAAATTTTATTACAAGGATCTTCGCACCCGCTAATAGCCTGCACGAGCGCGGTGTCTTAATAGCGCATAAAGTTTTGTGTGCACGCATGGAGAAGGAGCCGCAAGATTCATAATAGAACTAGCGTTAGAAATTTTATGCTACAGTCTGGAAGACCGAAAAGATAACACACCATAGACGGCACATATAGTGTGTATAGCGCTAAATTTCAAAATTTAAACAAATTCTGCATGGCGAACCGAACGCTGAAAATTACGGCACATGCATCCACAATACAGGTCAGATAATTGAAATCATTTCTAAGACCGGAAGTTGCTTATTTTTCTTCCTATTGGCAGAGATGGGACGCATTCAGGCCGAGCCCGACGGACGGCAAAAAACGGGCTGCTATTAAAGTTAGCTTGCGAAGGCACTAACGTCGGTCTCTATATTCTCAAACTAGACAGAAGGAAAAAAGAAGAAATAAACGAGGTAAATTTAAGTACAGGAAAAAAATTAGAGGGATGGCCTGGACAGCCGAATACTGTGAGTGGTCTCTGAAGAAATTCAGTTTGCAAGGCAGTACTTCTTGCACAGAAATCATGTCATTGCGAGATGCTAGGGCCCGTATCGCAGCTGTGATTGTTCGTCGCATTCCCATCGAGGCGGGGCTTGGTGTGCTAAGGCCAGGGAAAGTCTCGCCGAGCGGAGTTGCCAGAACACGTTTGACAGTGCAAGAATGGGATTTTAATTGAAGCCTGCCGCCCCAGTTTAGCACTGGTTCCACCCGCGGGAAACGGGCTTCCTTGAAAGGTTGATACCACTGATACTAATAAATTTTTCTAATGACTTGACAGGTCACATTGGGAACAACATGAGAATCAGTTGTGTTTTCGATCTTTAAGAGGAAAGAAATCCGAACGCTCTCAGCACTGCCGTGCTGTTCCTGAACACTTAATGCGAAGTTTCGCAGGAAGGCCACTAGTAGAGGACTTCATGTCTGTGCTCTAAGGGCGCCAAGTATCTGAACTGTAGTGAAATTCTTTGTTGGCTCTTGTGGGTGCACCTTGTTGTCCATGGTACGGTCAGCAATTTTCCAGCCTTTAAAATAAGTATTACCACTTATTATATTACCGCCAAACATACACACGCTAACTGACAATTCTGCCGACCAGGCAGTGAGTGATGCCCTTATAAAGCGTGGCTGTAATTATTGACATATCAAAATAAAGAATACTACAATGCTATTCAGCGCTGCGGCTCCAACCAGAAGCAAAGTTTGTCTAAAATTAAATTTAGCCTATGTCAGCCTGGTATATTCTGATCCCAGCGGTGCAGTTTTACACTCAGCGGCGTCGAAGAAAGGAGAGAAACACTAAGTGAAAAGAACGAGAGTTT
Source organism: Amblyomma americanum (assembly GCA_030143305.2). NCBI lineage: Eukaryota > Metazoa > Arthropoda > Arachnida > Ixodida > Ixodidae > Amblyomma > Amblyomma americanum. Next base: position 142,691 of record JARKHS020010356.1, on the reverse strand, counting down.
ATTCATGGACGTATTTCCAAAATTATATTTTCGAAATTAATTTCTTTGCTCCAGCGCCCAGGCACCTTCCTCATGATGGCCACGCTGCCGCTTAAAAATGAGTGTCGGCACCGACTAGCGAAATTTTGTCGTGAAGTCGAATTTTTCAACTGAAACACGATGTACCCGATGTTAGAATCGGTATGCATGCATAAAGCAATTTTTCGAATTCGCGTCTACGTTACAGTGGTGAGAAGCATTGTTAATATTTTAAATACTCCTGCCCATAATGACAATGGACACTGCGAGAAACGCATAATAACACTGCGAGAAAGTCACCCTTGCATATATGCACATACGCGCGTGTTCATGTCGCTCGAAACTGAGTAATTCCTTCTTTTTACATATTGATATTGTCGCAAATCTTTGTAGCGTTTGTTCACTCTTCAAAGGTCCTGGCACGCCGCTTTATCGCTTTGTTTGCGATGCAAGACACGTCCAGATTTATCTAGATTGATCGCAACCAGGCAGAGCCGATTCTACCTCGGTCCAGAATGTTCTAGTAGCTTTGCATGCTTTTTCTCGAAAGTTCTTTATCAGCTTTAAATTGAGTACGGCCGAGAGCAGCGGGCATTCCGTTCGACAACCACCGAGCACTCTTGTTACTACGCCACCGTCGTGTGATTCAGTCCATTGTGGGTGAAAGTCAGCCTAAATAAAGAGTTTTGTTGAGACGCTGTTTTCGCTGTCATTCTTCTCTCCGGATAGCTGTTACCACTCAGTGAGAACATTCCTCGTATTCCAAATTTACTTGCCTGTAATGTCGCTACATTGTATACACCCACAGACCTAGATTCATAGCAACGCAGTCAACAGTGAAGAGAAGCCATAGCAACGAATCTTGAATTACTGCTCGCCTCAACGTTAGTAATTCAAAGCACTAAGGCAAACTCAGGCTCCTTGCAATCCTAGGTGTGATTTCAGGACTCCATGGAGGAAATGCAATGCTTTATATGTTAATGCATTCAGTCCTGCGTCTCCGCACCTTCAACCAAATGAAAATAAACTCAAGAAGTTTTCAACGCTGCCCGAGCTCTTCAGCACTGTACCCAAAGCCACTGTTTCATACAACCTGCTCATGGTAGCACCATGAGTAGAGAACACCGTGCAAGAACGGTGCAAATAGTATAATATTATTATTACGCCGTGGTGGAGAGCTGTTTACGACCTTTTCCTCTTTCCCTTTTCTTCCTTTTTTTTACGTGCAGATGCTGGTACGAGAACCCATTCAGTGCCACTCTAATGTGCGAAAGGTACCTTTGCGGCTTTCAAGTCAAGAGGAAGCATACAAAGACATAGTCATGAAATGGCAAATTGCGTGCCCCTACTTCTACAGTTGGCCGCGGCCCAGCAGCTTTATTCCAACGCAAAAAGAATCGCAAGAAGGAAACACGTTTCGTTTATCTCAGTCTTAAGGGGACCACTCACTGGGCAAAGGCGCTGATGTGCACAGCGAGCTAGAAACAAAGCAAAGACAGAAGCGAGACAATCTGAGCAGTACGGGCCCCAAAGCCTTCCCCGCGAGGTCTCAAAAGTCGGCAACGAGCCGCAGTACAATTCTCTCGTTTTAGCCACGCACCGGCTGCGGTGTGACGACTCCCGCCGCAGTTGCGGCTGAGGCCCTTTCTTGTCCACCCTAATATTGCGGCCGCCTTTTCTGCCGTTAGTAATGCGACAATCCTCCTGGAGCGAAACGAGTGTTGGGGAACTATCGCCCAGTCACGGCCGCCAGCGAGTAGTTTCTTTTATGTCCGGGGATATGCGAGGAGGTTTAGGTCGCATGCATAACCATACGTTCTCCAAACCGGCTCCCGCTCCGGAAGCTCCCGAAGGAAGGCGACGGGCGTGGGCAACTCCGCGACAACGATAAACGCGAACAGAATGGTCTAAAGAAGCGGCCGGGCAAAGAAATCGAAATGAAAGAAAATTAAGAAACAGAAGAAAGCAGTTAATATTGCCAGCGCCTTGACTCTCGTGAAGTCGAGTGTATAGTGCTAAAGTAAGTGTGCCATGCAGACCATCGCTTCAATATTGTGGCTATGCGGATTTGTCAAGTGCGTTATCCTCACCGTAGTTATCTGCGGCCATATTCGAAGCGTCATTCTTGCGTGATATTTGTAACAGAATTGTTAGTTACGCTCGTCTGCGTATTCACGTAAAGCCTACTTGCTGCTTGCCAAACAATCTGTTTCGCGACTCAGAGCCGCTCTAACATTTCCCAATCGCTTTTCACACATTTGACGCATTATTAGCGTCTGCCGCGCCGGATATCTGATCTCGGTGTTTATGAAGGTCCGGCGTCATTTCGTCCAGTCACGAAGGAAAAAAGGAAGTAAACTGATTAGAATTGGGTTAAAGTCGCCTTAATATGCGGACCGGAACCCATGTTCCATCGAATGGGATGGTGTTCAACAATTTGTGGTGCAGGGGCATAAGCACGGGAAGCTATAAATAGCAATTTAATATAACGAAACAGACGGATGGAAGTATGGAGTGCAGAAAACAGGCAAGGTTTTCTTTATTTTATAGATACCTTCCTAGATATAAAACAAGTGCGCAGTACTACAGTTTCTAGCACAACAAAAAAGAACAAATCTTCTTGGAGAGTACTCTTCGTGCATACCCCGGTGTAACAAAGCGCTCGAACTGATAAGCATCAATAATAGTGGGAAAAATTTCATAATTAATCTGCTACAGTTCAATTCTTTCAACCGATTTGTCCCTGATCTAAGCGCTACGTCAAATCAGTTTACATTCCCGACGAAATAAGGGGCTTGGAATATATTAGGTAAAGAAATTAAACGCAGTTATAACATCATGTCAGCCGTGCACGCAGAGCTCACACGATTTCCCATTGCAAACTGATGGGCTACGGTGTGACTAATACGCATAGTAGCCTGGTACCACATATCTAGGAGTCTGTTCTCTCTTTTTGGTACTTTTGCTTTGCATTGCCAGGTGAATGACAAGCGCCAGGCACAAAATTATAATTCCGAAGACCAGCACTAAGGACAAGAAAGGCAGATTAACTAGCGAAAACATATTGAAGGAAGGCAACGCACGAAATTAACGTCGACAGAAAATTGGCAGCGGTAACAAAGGCAAAAAAGTGTTAGGAAAGTAGGATAGAAAGAAAGGGAGGAATGCCGCATCAAGGCCCAATCGTTCTGACGGTCAGTGTTCGCAGTTACTCTAGGGTTCGTGTCGTCTGGTGCAGCGTAGGAGCGTGCCGTCGCTACAGAGCGAGCATGGCGCGCTCCCGCACTGTAGCCAACGACACGAAGCACGGCCCGCAGGCTGCTGTGCACCTGCGCTGCTTTGCTTCGATGCGCAGCCGCGCCGGATGCGCCCGCGTCCTGCAGAGCGCGGCCGCGCTTCACGCTGTTCGTACTAAGAGTGCATGAAGGTGTACAGGAAAAGATTTCTTCCTGGGATAGGTTAGCTGCGCTGCAAGAGGCTTCTTTTCTTTCTTTCGTGTCGCATACACTCATCCTTCTTGCTCAGCACCCATCAGGTGCAGCAATGCGCAGACGACTTGTCGTAAAACTTACTAATTTTTACGCTACAACCAGTACCTGCCGATAAATACGCGAATGAATTATTTAGGAAAATAATTGCTTCAAAATGCAGTCTCAGATTTTCTACTAACGACCGTGTAGCAGTTAGCAAGTACTGCGTACTTGCAGAAAGCTTAAGTGTCCATATCTGCCAAGAAAGTGACGAAGCTGTTACAAAAGGCTTCGTTTTTTATGCACTCTAGGTCTCTTCTAGAAAAAAAATCATCATTTTCTTTGGTGGAATTTATTATTCGCCCCGGGCTTTCACACAAGGTGTCATAAAACGTGATCGGCCTCCGAGGGAGGCACATGAATCGTTTATGCTGTAGAGAGCTTCAAAAATGTGAGGGCTTTACGTGAGAATACCGTTAAGAAAAATAGAGAAAGAAAAAGGGGTTTGTACTGAGCAGACCAAACATTTAGTGGTCTGGTCTTTCTTCCACATAAGTTTTCAGACTGAGCCCGAATAGTATATTAGCGCTTTCAGACGCGCCGACAACCATTCTCTCAAATTTGCTCTCTGTGCGCCCATTTTATGCAGTCTTTTCTAGCGTAAACTGTGGCTGTTCATACCTGTTTTTTAAATACTTTATCGTGTCTATCCGAAGAAAGCCAACCGGAAAAGTAGTGAACCATGGGCAGGGCCCGGAGTCTTCCGTGATCACGTACTACGATGATGTGCGTCCGCTTGGTTACGACACTACTGGAAGCATCGAGTAAACCCACCGGCAGAGAGAAAAAGCACTAATATACCTTTGCGTCAAAGTTAAAAGCAAAAAAAAAGGCATAACGAAATGTAACGTTGCCTATCCTTGGGATGTGGCTGATTTCTTATCGCTGTTGCAGCATTTCATTATGTAAAACGGCGCCGGCCTGGGCGAAGTTTTTCTTTGTTATAAGCATAAGCGCAGCAGCTACGAAGTTTTGCAGTTAAAGTTACTAGGTCGGTTTTTCAAACAGCCGCAGCGTTTAATGTTCTCGTGATTTCTCCTTAAAACTGCGGCAGCAAACAGTTTCGTTGACCTTATGTCATATGCATGAGTCATCCCCTGTTAGAACAATCTAGAGCTTTCCAATGAATTATCATAGTACATTATGCTAATCCGCCCACTAATTCCCGTAAATACATATACTGGGGCACACCTACATCTAAAATTCTTGCGGACCTTTGTAATTTTTGGGTTTCCGCCAAATTCTAAAATTTGAGGGTCCTCAAGTTCTTACATTTGGTGTCATGCTTTGATTGTTCCACTAGAGGTCTAATGGTGTTGATGACGTCATTATTCTTTGAATCGCATTTATAGATCACAAAGTGTATTCATAACACCATTACCACAGTGGTGCAGCTGTTAAGCGAGAGGCCACTGCCCCAGCGGTTTCAAACACAGCCCCCGATGGAGTTTGTGATACACAGCTAGGTTGCTCTTCCCGCGCTCACGTAAGGCTCACGCGCTGCCCCACTTTGGACAGGTGGCAATTGCGTTAAATTTATTGCAGTTAATTTCATTGCCACGTGTCCCAAGCGGGTAGGTAGCTCGAAGCCAGCTGTTTTGGTTATGATAACACCACAAAGTAACTTCAGCTCTCTCGACCAAGCAGGAATTTTTTTATTAGAAGACAGTCCAAAGTCTTACGCATGAAACGCCCATTATTCGAGCGTTTCCTCGCAATGCAAAGCCGCAGCAGTTTAGGCAAGAATGTTCACGGTAGTGCGAATGCCTGTCACCAGGTCAGTGCACACATGCAATGCGAGACATTTTGAGCTAACATGCGCTGAAACCTTGGCGGAAGAACTTTGTCCCCTGTCCAGGACTCGCCGTGGAGGCGATCAAGTGCAAATGTCAGTGCTTGTGTGCTTGTGTTTTGCGCAGGAAAACTGAGTATATCGAGGAAGTATATACTGAGCCTCCTTGTCATCATTACCGCCCTCATGGGCTGTCACTCATATTCATAAAAAATAAATACTGCATTATGAAAAAATAAATACTGCATTAGGCAACGAACCAGTGTATCATCATGATTTAAAAGCTGCAGGTAACTATTGAAACTAGTTTTAAATGAAGTCGTGAAAATTCAGAAACTTCAAAAAAGGAGGGGTTGTTACAGACGTGTACCTAGCCTATCGGCAGCTTTAGTTTTCGGCATCGTGCTGCCAAAGTGCCAGTCGCTGCTGCAATTGTAATGGCATACAGTTTCTATCGAAGCTACATTGTTATGTGGGGCACAAAGATACAATGTACAGAGGGCAGAACGCTCGTCTAGAGCATGCTCTGGGCGTGTTTCTGGCTTAGAATGCGATACCTGGGGATACATTTTGGCTAAAAATGGTCTGTATGCTTGCATGTGCAGTTAAACTCATAGGATTTCATGGCCATTTTTTGCCTTCCTGGTCGCAGCGGCTTTGGGATCTGCGGAACACCGAGTTCAGTCGTTCTACACAAGTGTTTTTCCCTCAGTACCCTTTAATAAGGGCAGTGTGATAAAGCCTTGCTGTTCCTCAACGCCAAGCTTTGCCTACCAACAGAAACGAACATATATAGCTCTCCACCGCAAACCCACACTGCGCCAGAGTTGCGATATCACATGTCGAAGTGATGTATAGCGTTTCTCTCCGCCTAAGAGAAAAAGAAAATCTGAAAGGGAAAACGAAGAAGGGTACAACACTGAAGAAATAAAAGAGCTATAGAGCTTACATAAACTGTATAGAGGATTTTGAAATGTTTTGAGTGAAAATGTACTGTTATTCTAGGAAGAAAGTTTTGCGTGCGAGAAAAATAGTTTGTCTGCGCACATATATACGCGATAGCATTAACAGTCCAATACTTAATACTCAAAAGCGCCAAGGAAGACTGTGGAGCATTGTATTCCGCTTTAGTAGTTGAGTAAGGCCAAGGTGATCCTCTTGCTATTTCGGTAGCATGAATGATTTCGCGCAGCACCGGCTTCTGTCCGTGGTTTGCAATATTTCGCAGCGTGAAGATTCAGGTGCGCTATTGTCATCCTTACTCACTATTCCTAGATGCACTTCCGCTGCTTTTTATACGCTGTACAGGGGATTTTCAGCCTTTCGGTAGAGCACCTTCCAGCCTCTCCAACACGTAGTGGGTTACGAAATAAACTACGCACTTTACACGATGAAAAAACCGTTTTTTAAGCTTTTTGGTTTGGTTCTGTTCACGCGTTTGCACAAGAATCTCAACTTGTCTGGTGCCAAAAAGCTACATTCAGTCCGGCTTGGCTTCCTATCATTCTTAGACAGCCGCAAAAGTCGGGGATGTTTGCTATGACAACCACCTTTCTTTTCCAAGTGTCTCTTACTCACGGGGGCGGCGCATCACTACCTGTACTTTTATGTTTTAACTTCCCGTTTAGGTCTGAGCTGCTGAGCCTACCAAATGCGCAGGGTAACGCGTCCTAGTTAGTCGGCCAGCCTGCTGGGTGAACCCAGAGGCCATGGTACTCTAGCAAGACTTCCTAAGCGTGCTGGTGAAACGCATGTTGACAATCGCTCTTTTCACTAGCTTCAGATTAGCTGACTGATACAGTAGCACAGGCGTGTATTCCTTTTGCTCGTACGCCTAGATTTCAAGGTTTCTGAAAAGAAAACTTTGAGACGCAGCAACTGCAGGGATCGCCCCGAGGGGTCTAATGTGCGACAATATCACTCTGGATGCTCCTCTTAAAAACTGATAACATTTCGGCTACTTAGCTGATTCCTTAAAATTACTGTATCGTTCATCCCACACAATCCAAAATCATCAAGCAAGAGGAAAGCGTTTTTGAGCCGGATCCCTTGAAGTCACTTTTTAAGGTCCTGTCTGTCCCAGATAATAACGGTCGCTTTATTTTATTTAGTCATTCTCAATCTTGATATCATCAGTTATCGAGATGGTGGTGTTACTATTGAATTTGGCTTAGTAAGGCGCGGCGTCGCTGCTCTGATAGCCGCAGTTATGACGGAGCCACGTTGAGTTTTTTATTGTTTCGAATAAACTCTTTCAAATAAGCTATTTTCATTAAATTCATTGTTTAAAGTCAGCGCATGCGGTGGGAGTCCATCAAACGTTTGTTCGTGCTTTCATACGCGCTGCTTCGTTCATAATAAAAGACCAATAGGCTCAGGAAACCAGTCGAAGAAAAGCGAAGGTTCTAACTGCTATCAGTAACAGGCAGAAAGATTCAAGCTCTTACAGCGGATTGTTATCACTGGCGCAGTTGAAGTTTGAGAAGCTCTTTTTAAGCAGTTATGGTTCAACGCATGACCACAAAGGCTTATGAGCTGCCGGAACAGCGGCGTCACACTTAGTTTCTAGGAGTCAACATATTTGGTATAGTTTACGTTATGTATAATCAGAGTGCATAGAAGTAAAAATATATTCTTTATATGGTGCGGGGCAGCGAGATGGCAGTAGATTTTGAATGCGGGTTATTAGGATTCAACTGGCGTGTAGGCTATGAGAAAGGCCACAGTGCTATGGTCCTCATAAATTACGGCCATCTGGGGGTTCTTTAACCCGCAATGATATCGCGCATCACGCAAGAGGTTTTACATTTCTCCTCTATCGTAGTGCTGCCAACATGGTTGGAGTTCAACTCCGCGTTCTTTGGCTGAGCACCTGAGCACCGCAGAAATGAAGCTATTGCAGAAGATGTAGGAAGAGCTCTTGTTTCACACTTCGGAGCAGCTCTGAGTAAAATGTCACGACTGCGCCTGCCGCCAGTATCAGTGCGATCTCTGCATGACAAGTAAACTACTCGTGGCCCCAAAGTCATTATGGCATTCCAATTGTAAACCGAACGCCGACAACTCAATCGTTCAACTTGCCCGCCCGTGTGAGACACATATCTGCTTGGAGAGATTCAACGAGAGTGTGAAACGCAAGTTGTGCCATCCATAGAAGTGAAAGTACACAACGGAATTTTCCTTTTTTACTGCCCTGCGCCTTGCCTTCCTAGGACTACATAGATGTTATTAACTGATTGGCCTGAAAAAAATGCAAAGCGTGGCATTTCCACGCATTTGCCTGTGTTTTTTTTTTATTTTGCGAAAGATTAGTCCTATGTCGCAAAAATTCTACAAAGCCACTCTTCACTTGATTTGATTGCCGGAACGAATAATATGAAAAACTCTGATTCGATCCAACTCTATCGCAGAGGACAAGCAGAAATTAAATAAATAAGAGATTTAAAGGTTCCATTTTCACGTCGAGGATTCCGTCTATGTGGAACGTTGAAGCGGGCGTCTCCGTCTACGCGGGCGAAAAAAGCTATGAGTCGGAAAAACGCCGCGTTTAGAGGAGAAAAGGAGAGGAAAGAAGAAGAGTGGTAAGAGGCGCGGCAAAAAAGCATGTCCTGGTTAACCTTAGGCTATTATTTTTTCTTGCGCCCGTGGAGCTTCTCAGGGGCGGTTTTCTGCCCGTATTTCAGTGCCATTGCAGAGTCTGTGGCTCTTTCCTCGAAAGGCGCCTTGAAAACGGTGTCACCATCGGTAGACAGAAAAACCACACGATCAAAATGGATTGGGACAGACGTGCTCGGGCCTTTCCCGCAGTTGCCGCACGAAGAGATTTAGACGCAGATGCGCCTCAGAACAGTACAGAAGAAATAAAGGGCGGCATTAGTGCACAATTTCTAAAAGTGTAGTGGAAGTGGGACTGAAAAGTCGATAGGGAGGAGCCCGCTGTCGGCAGCAGTACAAATCGACGTACAACACCAAGAAGCGAGAAGTTCTGCTTCGCATCGGAGGCAGTGGGTGGGAGTGTCACAAACAGATACAATCAGCACGCATACTTGGCGGCCTGTCAGTCGAAAGCTCACAAGAAAGGGCAGATAAATTGGTGCGGGCGCTGGAGTGGACGTTGCTTGACCTCAATCGAAGCAGAGCCAAGCGTCGAAGCACCCGAGTTCTTCTAAACATAGACGGGCGACTACACTGAAATAGTCCTGAACTGGGCTGAGTCTCGACCGGACCAGAAAAAGCAACAAAAAAATCATGCAGAGAGGCACAAAACAATGCAGAACTTGCGGGTGACAGAGAAAGTAGTATCAGGGTGCGATATACAAATCAGCCTCGGCTTTCAAATTCAGGCGGTTCATACCTTAGTCCTCCCATTTGTTACAGGTACCTGCAAGAGCGAAACACAGATTAGCAGTGAGGACAGAAACGTACGAACGCCGTAGGTTCAGTTCAAACATCAAAGGCAAGGATCATAATGCTTACATTGTGCACTAAGAAGATAGATACGAGAACAAAAATAAAAAGTGCTGCCAGGTAGTACAATTTTCTTTCGCTACTATGCATTGGAAAATGCATTCCTAACGTGAGCTGAGAATTTGTTAACGATTGACTGGCGAGGCCGGAGAGATATTAGTAAATCGTGGGTGTATACTTCATTGCTGAAGTTTTCGTGACTCAGTAGATGTGTAAGTGAGTAGGTGGGTAAGGAGGTGGGTGGACCGCAGGGTGGCTCAGTGAATGTGTGATTCAGTGAATGAGCGGTTGAGTGGGTTGGTGAATCATCGAGTGACTGCGTGAGTGGTTGGGTGGGTGAGTGCGACAGACAGTGAGTAGCACAGTAAGTCGGTGATTCAAGTAGTGGGCGGGAGGTTGAGTAAGTGAGTGACTGAGGGAGAGAGTGCGTGAAAATGTCAGTGAGTGGAGTAGATGTGCGAGTGAATGAATGAACAATTCAGTGCGTGGGTGAGTGATCGAGTGAGTAAACAAGTGAGTTGGTAAATGAGAGAGTGGGCAGGAGGGTGATTAAGTCAGTGAGCGAATTCGTGAGGTGTGCGCGGGTGAGAGAGTAAGGGGTGACTTAGAGTGAGCGAGGCAGTGAGTTAGTGTGCGAGATACTGAGTGATTGCGCGTTTGAGTGAGTGACTTGGTGAGTCAGCGAGTGAGTCAGTGAGCGAAATCATTAAGAATTCTCGCCGTAGTCTTCGATACTCCTGTATGTCAGTGATGGGGAAGAAATGCTTATTAAGCCGTGGCATTTTGCCAGTGGTTCGCCAGGGACGTTTAGTCAAATTCTAGCATTCTTTCAAATTATTGCGAATTGTAGTTGCCTTATATGAATTCACAATGTACAGGACCTTGCTTCGGTGGCTGAAAGTCTTTGTAAAGGAGCTTTATACTAAGGGACGAAGAAAACGGGTGCACGGTATTAAAGGAAATAAATTCACATAAACATCAAGAATTTTCTTGCGCGTTTCCATCACTGGTGAAGTGGCAGAAGAGAAAATAATCTCCAATTATTGCACAAGTTTTTTTACTTTATATTTCCTCTTTTAACTCAGCTGCTACTTCCCAGGTTCTAACATTTCCCTTCCGAAATTACAAAAACAATGCATCCTCCAATTGGAGAGGAAGGAAAAATGTGAAATCTGTTGAGATTACCAAAGAAAAATTGCTTTTATGTTTAGCAGTTTCATATCTGCTGACATGACATGACGAAAAAAACGAGTTCCTTTAAATAGAAACCAACATTATACTACAGCCGCATGATCACCGTTGGGCATACGCTGCATCTTTTGGACCACGACGAATCGCTTTTCCTTTCTAGCCATTCAAGCGTTCGAATAAACAAAAAACGCGCTAAAAATGTCATTGACAAGCACACCAAGTAAGCATACAGGATAAACCGAATAGCTAAGGAGACCATCGACCTCAGAACACGCTGCAATCAGAGGGTCCAGTGAGCTTTGAAGTCCTGGGTCCCGCCCAGAAAGGTGAGTGGTGTTCAGACGTTCTCGGCAATAAAAGGGGATCATGACGTCACTCTAAGTAATAGACCTTGGCTTTGCTCTCGGGACGGCTCTAGTAGAGTGTATCATAAGCGGACCAACAGCATCAGGAGCAAAGCGAAGAACTTAAGCCGAATAATGAACATCCGCAGCTTGCGACACTGAAATACTTCAAAAAAAAGCAGGGCTTGTTTTGTACTGCAGCTGAAAACTAAATAAAATCCCCAAGCAACCCCTGGGATTAGAACATTTGTAAGCGTGTACACTGCTGTCTTCATAGTGTTCAGCCCTATGAAAACTGGAATTATACACTGGCACAAGAATGCCATTTCTAATTCGAAACATGGGGTACTTCCGGTTTGTTGCATTTTTATTTCTTGCAGTAATGCCTCGACTAATGAGATATTGGAAACAAAGGTTCTCAGTGTAAGGCACCAGCTCAAATAAAATTGTAGTCAGCGGTCTGAATACAAGCCGTTTATGTCAGTAAAGCTAAAATAAAAACCTTAGTAAAGCTCTCAAATCTTCCCTAGGCCCCGATCTGTCTTTCATTTTTTTTTGTTCTTATTTTTAAGGTCCTTTCGTGCCGACTAGCGAATCAGCTTGAGAGAAAATATACGTGGAATGATGTTCACACGCAGCCAGCTTAATTGAGAAATCAGTCTCCGGCTTTATATTGCAGTGAGTCGTATCTCAATTACCTGTTTCCTAGCTATATTATTTCATTCCTATTACTCGTGCCTTTGCAGCAGGCAGAGGGCAAGTAATATCATCCGCGGGCGTCACTCGCTTTCGCCGCGCCATATTTTCGCAGCACTAGCAGCCATCAGGAGACATCTTACGTTTCTCTGCTATTCAGGCTTTCTGGCGATGTTGCTCACGTCAACTAATAGCCAAAGAATCCGGCTGCAAATGAATAAATGAATTCTACTTTAAATTGCACCAGTTAAAAAAATACGCTTTCGTCAGTTAGGAAATAATATCTTACCTCAATTCAGGAAGCGGAAATGGACATGGGCAAGGCAGGGCTTTTAATGCGAACAGAAGGTAACCGATGGTTCCTTAAAGTAATGGAATGCCTTCCTAGAAAAGGGCAACGCATTTTGTATCTACAGAAAGTCAGAAGGGCGGACGAGGTAAGGAATCTTTAGTGGGTCAAGTGGATACAGCTGTCGGATGACAAGGTTTATAGAACATAGGGGCCCTCCTCATGTAGTAAATGTAGCTCAAGTAATGGTGATGATGATGACGCTCAGGTTAACGTTTATCCGAAGGTACCTAAGCCTCAGCGTTGTATTCACGCTTAAGATATCTGTGCAAAACTGCAGTCTTGTGCAGATGTCAAACTGCGTATTAGTGGCATCTCTCTCTAGCATTTAGGTTACGCAACTCGCAAATGGGCATCACTGGCAGCACATCTGAATCACGTGTTTGATTTGTATATTGCGTATTACACGAGAAAACACTTACATAGGTTTTAATTTTTCAGCTAGCAATGTTTATACGGGACACGAAAGTTTTCTAAACTAGCTGAAGTTCGATTCAAGTTACAATTTGATTAATTGAGTTGTGAGCTCAATAAAATGCTGCGGCAAAGGTTTCAGGATCAATAAGGAGTTTGGTTAATGAGGCCTAAGCACTCTCAGAACGATCCTGCTATATAGAAATTAAAATCAAAGAAACAGTAAACCAGAACAGTCGCAAACACTGGAAACTTTGATACAACCAGTAAAAATTTACTGACATCTCTCCAGACTTCAGATACCACCAGACGCCGTTCGCAGAAGTCCGCTTATGAAAAGAGGAAGAAAAATATATTGAAACGAAAGAAAAAGCGGCCTAACGAATAGACGGGAACGCTTCGCTCTAATCTTGCAACTGGCCACAACACGCGCTCCTGACGTCAACTGATTTCAGCGAATGTAGAAACCTCACCAAAGACTTTTTACAACCTTTTCGTGCCCCCTTTCCTATTTCCCTCTCCGCATCATGCTTCCTGTCGTACATGCATAGACCTTTTCATTTTCTGTTTTTCCTCGCACCAGCTCAAACATTCCACTTTGAGTAGGACACCGTACATTTCCTTGTGGAAGCTAGTCGCGATATAGTGATGACTGGTCTTTAATCAATTTCGCATTTATGATTTTCTTGAGGAGCTTCCTTCCGTCGTGACATTTCTGTACCTCCAATATCATGCGTGGCCCCTAAAGTGATGGCTACGATGCGACTACTCTCAAAGTCTGAACGCCGCGAGGGCGACCGTCTAGCTATTCATCTGTCAAAAGGGTTCAAAATTCATAGAGCTGTGGCACCACAAGTGAGCACGTGTGTTCTCGTCACTCCGTCTACGTCCTTGTCCTTGTGGTGTCACAGCACTATGAATTTATCTGTCTATGGAGCATAGCTGGCCTCTTCAGTAGCTAGGAAATGGACAGCCGTTGGTACTACCACCAACCAGCGGCACGTCCTTCTTTCCGATCCTTCTCTTAATGACTTCGTTTTCCTCCCTAATACCTCACGCACACATTTCTTACCTCACTGCCAGCCCTTTTGCGAGGCAAACGTTTTAAAGCGCTGTCGGCAAGGACACGTTTGGATAAGCGGGATAATGATGCCGTCACGAAGTCAAGAAAACAAGTTTTGCGGGGGAGTGTTCTGACACAACGCCGGAAAGGCTTTTATGCTTATGGTCCCGACTTTCAATTGCAGTATTTTAACTTTCTTAACTTAGCTTATAAGTTGTGAGACCGTCTGAATAGACACACTGCTTTTTTATAACGACCGTCACTTCACAGTAACAACGGTAAAACCGGGCTGCTCCAAACTCTGCTTATATATTTGAGAATCTTAAAAATTTCTACAATTATTGCATCTGATTTGCGGCATAATGAGCGTCTTCAAATTTTTCCGTCATTATTTCTGAGTTTCAATTTTTCACGCCTTAGTTTACATTGAGAGTGCGACCTACATTACCGGGCATGGAAGGCATCAACAGCCGTCAATATATTATGGCCAAGGTAGTCGAAACCAAATTTTGCACGTTTTCTGAAGTTTCTTAGATACTTTTTTGTTAATTCTTCGAAAATTTCGCGCTATAAACTATGTGCACAGATCGAATAAAAAAATGGATCTCAGATGTCACCACAAAACCTACTTGATTTGGCTAACAAGATTGGCAAATCACTCCAATTTGTTATTTTGTTTTTGCGACTTATTCGCTGAGTAGTTTTCTTTTCTATAGTTACGCCCCTTTAGGAAATATTGTTACAGGTTATATTTACTAATGCTGTTTACATAGCCAGGGCAACCCAAGCATGGTGCGTCAGCGGAAAGATACCGAGCATCTTGATGATGATGTGATCAGGCTTAAACAGCACATACCCACGGCGGGGAATTGGCCAAGATGCATTGCCGATACAAACGCACCCATGGACAAGGAGTGGAATATTTGCATGATTTTGGGTCTTCAACCAGAATTTCTACCAAAAAATTGAGAAAAGAAATGGGAAAGAAAAAGCAGTGAATTCTTAATCTAGGAGAGAAATCTACCTGACATAATTATATAATCGTTAATATAATCGCGCAGTGGTTTAAGGGCACACCCTTGGGCCTGAGCTTCCTTTTGCATCCGCACTTCGTTGTTTCTAGGGTCCATAGGTAGCGCGTGACAATATGTTGCGCTGGCATCTGTTGACAGTTTTGAATATTAATATTCATCAGGTTCGTGCTGTATCACAAACCGCTCTCTACTAAAATCGTAACATGTGTCTTTAAAGGCAAGAGAAAATCTTAAGCTACTGTCCTTCTCACTGGCTTTTTTCGTTTCACGTCGATGATAACGAGTGCCGTAGGAAGTTCGTTGTTTGTTTTACAAAAGAGCAATCTTCAAAAAGAAAACGTGGTCTGCGAGCGTATCAAGTTTGCTATTCACAGCGGGCATACATAGTAGAAGCCAAGAAGCGCTACTGTAATACGTTGGCTAAGCTGCCTCATGAGTAATGACATATAGGATCAGGTAAGTCTCATGAGCAGGTTTTCATACCTTGACTAAGCACACGCGTAGAGACATCCGATGACTTACCCTACGGAAGAGTTCCTGGATGCGGAACATTTGTAAGGAATGGAACAGGGTGCTCAACCAGTTACGTCACTGTAAAAATTACGGCTGCTAATCGAATACAATTAAGTGTCCGACTATACTTCTACACTGCTGGAAATCTTAAGATCAAATCATTCACTGCATATTTAGCATATAAACAAGGAGTGAACTGCCAGTGTAATGTCTATCTACTATATTATTAATGCGATGTTACTGCGGCAACCCAAGAAATATCTTTAATGATTACAGAGTCTTATTAGAGCTTGTTAAGCAAATCAGCTTTTGGGAATTAGAATAAGGGGTAAAAATTTATGAACCAGTTTAAGTAAAGGCACAGCAGAACAATTTAAAGAGAGTCACAAAAGAGACAAATTCTTGCGCACGGTTCCTATTCTAATCGTTTCTTTTTTTTTCGCGAAGATTTCGGCACTGCTAGAAGCTTTAGGGCTAAGAAGGTGCGGAAAAAAACAAATCAGGGATTATGATAACAACTTGCAATACATAAAACATGCGAACAGAAAAATATGTTCAAAGTTATCAGTAGTCACCCGCAGGCCAATGGAACTAATCCCTCGTTTTTCTTCAGAAGATGGACACACAGTTGATCCTCAAGTTGGAAGATCTGAGACCAGCACAACGAAGCCGGACTTCGAAACGGAGAGAAAAAGGAGGTACTTTCTTTGATAACTGAAGCTATATAAAGAAGGATTGATACAGAAGAGCGTGCTAAAAAAAAAGCAGTGTATCTTTTTCATTTACAGCTATCGTAGGTTTAACTTGCGCCAGGAATAGCACGGCACATCTGGAGAAGTCTAAACCTCTGAAGTTTAAGACCTTAATTTAAATTTGTGCTTTCCAGCGAGCAGCAAGAAAAACATTTTAACGGTGAAGCCACGAAGTCCTCCCAGACAAAAAACCTTGAGCACATACCCGCAAGTGCCACTGGCGCGGAAACTCTAAGTTAGTCTGATCTCCTTAGAGCCCTGCTTAGAGCCCTGCTTATCTCCGCGCACAAACTGCGCTGCTATCCGAAGTAAAGGTAATCCGCAAGAGTGCATGGGGAAGCATTTGGCAGAGGAGGACTGGAGGGGTGATTGCCGCCATTCTAAGTTCGCAACCATATCAGGAACGCGTCGCGGCTGGCGTTCGTCGGGCGATTTCGTTTCTCCAGTCGGCGCGCTAAACACTGCTTCTTCCTCATGATGCCTACAGGAAGCAACGAATGAAGAATGCTGTCCCGACGCACGAATTGCGTTTAAGACAGAGGTGCGCCGAAAGAGTTAGGCTCGGAAGCGCCTTTAGTGGTCATCATGTCAGGCCCGGTACCTTCGCTTTGTCCTACTGCTTGCTCTTTGTCGTCGCGACATGATAGGAACGCCCATATAAAGAAAGTCTCGGTCTTCTTTTCTTTCTTTCACCTTTACTGTATTTCTCTCCACCAGTCTATGTTCTGAGCTGTTGCGTGTTGTCAGGACCCCGTTATACTGTCCAGCTCACCCGCACCATGTTTTATGAAGCAGATTTCACATCAGATTCATTGCGAGTGCCCATGTCTCCTACGAAGGGAATGGAAAGACAAGAATGTGGAAACGCCGGCTACAAGCTCTCTCTACATAGCCGACAATTCAGTATTCAAGGTGCCCTGCCACAGCAAATCTTTCTTACACGTCAAGGAACTACGTGGAATTAAACTTGAATTGTCTTGAATCAGTCCGTAGCTTTCGTAAAGATAAACGGTTTAGTAAGCAGCGGTTAAAAGTAAACGTCCTAATTTGCCATGAGAAGTCTCTCTCAGAAAGTGTTAGGGTTGTAGAGCACGGTCAATGTATTATGAAAGTTGCGATGAGGATTGTGGTGCCGATGTCTCACAATGCACTGTCCTATAGGCTTCGGTGTTAGGAAAAAACATGAGACTTCTTCCTTAGCGCCACGAAGCTTATGTGTCCTGTTGGCCTTTTTTTAATTCAGCAGAAGACATGAAATGAGATTCCTTCAAAACACGGAGTGTATCCAGGCTTATTCCTAGTGATATGGTCACCACATTATCCACGTCAATCCTTGTGAGCTGAAAGACGTATCCAACAAAATTCGTTCAGGACCCTGCATATACTATAAATATCGTAGAAACGATAGAGCATAGCTGCTGCACAAAAGACGCCATATTTAACTGATTTTCTTCAAATCAAGAAGTTTTCCTTCTCTGGTTTCGGTTGTATTAGTGAAGTTGATTATGTTTTAAATATTTTTGCTCAAAGGGCAAAATATATTATTTCTGTATAATTTGGTGCACCGACGCTATAAGAGGCTGTTTATGGCTGTTTATGGGAGCATTACGTTTTTACAACAATGGCAGTCACTGAGTAGAACCGTTTTGAGCCTCGCTCAATTCTTTCCGCAGTCAATTCCTCGAGAGTCTGCAGCCATCTGAAAAGAGCTAGCCTTTAATGTCTAGTCTAAGTTTGACAGGTACGATCACACAAAGCATTAGGGAAAGTATTTCAGACAGCAGATGTATAGATTACATTTTTGTTAACATTGCGCAAACTGCTGAGGACACATGTGCAAATGGCATGCCGGTTTGGGCTCATTTCTCACACCTCGTTATAGTCGCATCGCCCTCTAAAGGGCGAAGCACACGTTAGGGCATCCTAGCAGCGACCCAGATGAAACGGGGACCTGATGTCTACTAAAAAATATTGCTCGTCGGTTATTTACTTCCACTTTGATGCCTATTTTCTATTAATTTTTTAACGCTCAGAACATTACAAACAATAATGCTTTTTTTTCTTTGTTCTGCTGCCCATACCGCCTCAGATGTGAAAGAATCACGGGGGGGAGGGGGGGGGGGGATAGTGGCACATTGGATATCAGGAATTAGATGCTGCAGCATCTTGATGTTTAGCACAATTAACTCAGCAGGGCTTATTGTTCTGTGTACTTCTGTAGCCACACCATCAGGAATTTATATATATCATCGCCTTTTCAGCTTCGCCATATTCTGCTTAGGAAGGCAAGGGTGCAAAGAATCAGAACTTAATTTTAACTCGGGTATCAACTTGTGCGAACAGCAATGCGCAGCGGCTATAAGAGGGTCTAGGCGACACCCTTGGTCGCTATTTGAAACCTTCACCAGCTTCCACAACTGCATGCGACGTGATGTGGATTATACATCATACCTCCGTAGGTATGATGCAGATGATACCAGATGTCCTGCTTGTAATATATCTAGAGCATAACATAAACGTATAGGGTAGATGTGGAAAAACGCGATACAAATGTGCAAATTGTAGCCACAATTTTTCATATATGATGCCAAAAGATACATACTGCCCAATTTTTTCCAACCGTCCTGACGTCACACTCGCCAAATATTAAGAAGCCAGAGGAAAAAACACAGTAAAGTTAAATGAAAATTTAAATCTTAAAATGTCGCATTTTGCCCAACCACATTTCACCCAAAGGCACGGGGCAAAATGAGAAACCCTTTTGAAATAAACATATTACTCATCAGTGCAATAAATGCACATGAATATGTCCGCACTCACTTCTACAGAACCTTTGCAATCATAGTTTAATGTCAGGAACTGTGCTCAGACCGAACCCGGCACTTTTTTCTTCTATAGCCCACTATAGTCTATGCATAGAATAAAGTCTATGCAGCTGCACGCAGAGACTTGGTTGCGCGAGGTTTTTGATTTTCCTGCCTGCATCGCTGCTTTTCTTTCTGTTTTAATAGATAGATTTAGTGTATCAAAGACACTAGAGGAGGCGTTTACTGGCTTACAAGAGGCCTCCTACACACGCCCAGTGGCAAGGCTGGGCCAGGCGGAGCCAGGCGGAGCCACTGCGCATGCGCAGACAGCGTCCTGTAGTCCGGTATACGTCTCCGCTAGTGTCTCAGATAAGCTAAAGCTATCTAGTGTCACAGTTCGTGCTCTTTCGCCCAGATGGGTTAAACAGACATGCGATTTGGTTGTATTTATAGCGTATAAATACGAGGTAAATTTGAACGCGATTGTATAAGCTTGGCCGAACAGAGCTTACTCCAGTTTCAGAAAGTGCCGTATCAATTCTCTTCTATGGTTGCCTCTGAGTCATTCAGTTCCTTGTCCATGCAGGTCAGCACAATAAACAGTTTCTTTTGGAAGCCTTCTTTCGCTCTCTTTCTCTCTAACTGAACTAATTTTACCACTACATGACCATTTGACATCATTTCTCCGTTTTAAGAAGGACATATGCTTGCAGAAAATTGTTTATCGTTGCAAATGTAGTGGATCGGTAGCTAGTAAGGGAGTTTGGATTGGTAAATCGAAAATATAGGGTTTGATTTACTAGCTTAACGAACGTGACCAAAAAGTTATAAGGAAAAGGCTATGGACTGAGAGGCAGTTCAGTGAGTATATGCGAGGCACGCATTGGCTAGCGTTGCTCCAAATGACGCCCTTTTTTTGATACAAAAGGACATAAATGCAAAATGGTGAGTAACTTTTAGCCTGCCCGTGCTGTCGTTGTACTCGACTTTACCCGAGAATGAACATTCGGCCAACCTCACCTTGCATGGCAACTCACTTTATGCGAGGGCTTCTGCTGCAGGCTGATATGCATATGCGGACCTCCACAGTTCTAAGGCGAAAGCCTTTAATGGCTCATGCTCGTGGTGTCCGTCCGTCCGTCCGTCCGTCCGTGACACTCTTCAACTCGATAAGAAAAAAATCTACGTGCACGATGGTATTGAACCAAAATCCTTCCTTTCCGCAGCTGAGCCTGCTAACGACTACGTTACTTCCTGCCAACCTATGTGTCTCCAGCAATTAGGATTCACAAACAATTGTATACCTGACGTCTTAACCACACATCAGTGACATCAGCAGCAACACCGCGCTAAAGGCTTTCGCCTCTCCGCACTTTAGGTCAACAAAGTGCCTCCGGGATTTCTGTTAACAGAGATCGGTTGGCCATTTTCATTCCCTCCAAGTCCATATCCAGGAATAAGGTACATATACGAGTAAACAAAACGACATAAAATAAAAACATGATGGCTGGTCGATATGACAATGCTTTTTCTCTGCATTTATTTTTCCTAATAATTCGCTAGCTTTAGAGGAGTAGTTTCGAGCGGGAATGGCAACTGCTGTTTCTCAGTATAGCCAGTGGCAGGTCACAACCTGCCCACTGTGCTGCGAGCGAACTTAGTATACTAGCAATACTTTAGTTTCAGCTGGCTGTAACAGACATATTTTGCACAAATGCTATAAGAACCTATACGAACTTAGCATGCTACTTCGGAAATAAGGAGCTTAGTATGCCACTTCGGATACAACGACCTTTACGCGTTAACCTTTCAGACAACGAACCTTTTTTATGCCACTTCTAACATGACGAACATAAGTGTGCTAACCTCGCATATACCGAACCGCATGCGATCTCAGATATAAATAACTTTCGAGTGTTAACCTCGAATATAACGAACGTTTGGCTGCGAACGCATTTAAACGATCCACTGAGGATCAACTAATAGTTTATTTTGCGTGCTTTAGCCGTTGCTGCATTCATTCAACATTCAAGTCCCCCCTGTTACAACTGCAATATATTAAATTCGCGCACCTTCTGTATCATTAGCTAAGGGTATTGGCTGCATCTCAAACCGCCGAGCTTCTGACGGCTCCGTCCTGAAGTACAAAAACCCGCATTCCGGCTGGCTGCTGTTGGGCGCCTAATAAATGATTGCGCATATATAGGCCTGCTTTTAAGCTAGCCGCCTTGCGCTGTTTTCTCTCTCCCTGTTACTTAGGAAGCTTTGCGTAGATTATGCGTGCTTTACGGAGCGCGCAGACGGAAGGATCGAACGAGACGCGGGCGGAGACGCTGCGATGTGGAGCGCGAATATCAGCTTGTGTTGGAAGAGACGAGGCCAGTGATGCGCGTAATAACGCCGCCGAACCACCTGCGCGCTTCCCACGCGTCTGGGGCAGCGAAGACAGGCGGCGCGCGCTTCCTGGTTGCTGCCGCGGAATACCTCACACGAGACGCGCTGCGTGCCTCCTAGAAGATGAAGAGAGAGAAAATAGAAAAAGAATTTCCGAAGTTTTTCAGGAGTGAATACGGCCATTCCCTTGGAGTCGAGATGGACAAACGCTCACCTTCTACCCGCCGGAAAGCTACGTGATGTGCGCGACGTTCCCTCTTCTAACCTATCCTTCAACTGCACAGCTCCGCTGTGTTATCTCAACTAAACAGTTTCCTTCGAACGTCTCACTTTTAAAACTCAAAAGCTGGGGTTCAAC
Organism: Amblyomma americanum; assembly: GCA_030143305.2. Lineage (NCBI taxonomy): Eukaryota > Metazoa > Arthropoda > Arachnida > Ixodida > Ixodidae > Amblyomma > Amblyomma americanum. The sequence goes on along the minus strand of JARKHS020010356.1, from coordinate 120,969 downwards.
AAAAGCACCGCACAGGGAAGTGAGGAGTGCTACTTCCCTCGCCGAATTTTCAAACAGGGTTTTTTTTTGCGTTGAGGAAAAAAGGGGTACATCTCTACGAAGTAGCAGAAGTCGGTGTGCCAAGAGAGTTTTGTACTAAAAGCGTCGCCGCCGGCAGCTGCTCCGCACCATCTGACCAACAACGTGACAGCGTGGCGGCGCAGCCACAGGTTGGCGGCGCCGCCACGCTGAAGGCTCGAAATGCTACCGTAATGTAGCTATCGCTACAAAAACTAGAAGGATAAGAATGAGGTGGAGCGCATATAGAAGGTTGTCTCAGATCATGAATGGCAGTTTACTAATCTCCCTCAAGATAAAAGTGTACAACAGCTGTATCTTACCGGTAGTCACCTACGGGGCAGAAACGTGGAGGCTAACGAAAAGAGTTCAGCTTAAGCTAAGGACATCGCAGCAAGCCATGGAAATAAAAATGATAGGTGTAACGTTAAGAAACCGGAAGCGGGCAGAGTGGGTGAGGGAACAAACGCGGGTTAATGACATCCTAGTCGAAATCAAGAGGAAGAAATGGGCTTGGGCAGGGCACGTAATGCGAAGGCAAGACAACCGCTGGTCCTTAAGGGTAACGGAGTGGGTTCCAAGAGAAAGTAAGCATAGCAGGGGGCGGCAGAAGGTTAGGTGGGCGGATGAGATTAAGAAATTTGCAGGCAAAGTTGGATGCAGCTGGCAAAGGAGAGGGTTAATTGGAGAGACATGGGAGAGGCATTTGCCCTGCAGTGGGTGTGTAGTAAGGTTAATGATGATGATGATGATGATGATATTTAAGAATTCGCTAAGGAGTAAAAAAGAGAGGTTCCTCAACATTAAAATAGTAATAGTGGCGGACGTCAATATACAGTTCAGACTTGTTAGCCAGCAAGATGAATTAAAATTTGATTGCCAACTTCTAACTGTTGCAGTTAGGCGTACTCCTGTAAATAATGTCTAGCTCGGGCCAATAGCACCTTCATAAGTTTTAAGATTTCCTAAAATTGATTCTAGTCCGTGTTACGGCACTGGCTAGAATCTAGGTCATGCGAATGAAGAATTTCTGTTGTATTCATTATTTTGTTCATAGCGCTACTCAAACGGGGCACAAGACAAAAGACTAACAAAAACAAGCGCTGACTATCAACTAATAGCTTTTTTCATTGAAGAACGAAAGGCGGACATATAAAGACAATGGAAACTTATCAAAACAGCAAAAGCTATCTGGAAGGTTCGTGGGAGGTCAAATAACTGAATTCCCTCTCGGATAATGCAATGGAAGGGCTGCTGATACATTAGGGGGGGGGGGGGGGGGACATCAATATTCAGTTCATACGTGTTCATAGTCAGCGCTTGTTTGTGTTAGTCTTTCGTATCGTGTCCCGTTCCTGTTGCGCTGTGAGAAGAATGATGAATACTTGCCAACTCGTCCAAATTTTCGCCTTGCTCAAGTTCTACGGTAGGCGGTTCAGACGTAATTCATTATTTTATTTCAGCAGATAATAAACTCCACATAACGCCTGATATGCATAAAGACGGCTCCAAAATTACACACCGCTTCATCAAAAGATAGCGCATTGTAGCGTTCTGCAGAACCGTGTCGAAGACGGAGTAGCTGCCTTGGCGTTGATAGTTGGTCAGTTTGTGCTAATTACTGCTCAGGCTGTAACAGCAGCGCGAAGTCATCGTGGCAGCAGCTGACACCGCTTAGTAGATTGCGATTTCTTTTCCTGAGTGATGAGACAACTTAACTGTGTTTTGCAACCTTCTGTGGCATGGGTTTGTTACTGTGGTGTGCAGCCTTGGTACCGCCTTCGCATGCTGTAACGAGAAGCTCCCACTTCCCAAAGAATTTTATCCTGAGTTCTTTGATGACCTAGGTGGCAACACTGTGCATTTATATTTGCCTATTCCCCGTGTCCACTTCACAGAGGTCAGCGGAGAGTGGCGCCTCCTGTGGCCTAAGTAGCCAAATAATTTTTCCTTTATCTTCGTGTTGTGCGCAGTGCAGCGCAGTCTTCCTCCAAGCGGCAGGGAGCGGGACAGTCTAATGATCTTCGTTCTGACTGTCTTGCATTATATATAGGCGCAATCGAATAAGGAAATAAGGGAAAGTGCCTTTTTCTGAGGCACTTGGTATAGAAAATCGCCGGGGTGCAGCAAGCCTAGTTTCCGAGCGCAGCACGGAGACTTCTTGCGTGCAACGCGCATTTGTGAAAATGGCGTAGTAACTGCCTCACAAGGTGGGATCGTGAGAAAAGAGAGGCAGAAAGTGGAGCCGTAGTGGAGGTCTCTGGAATAATGTCGACCACCTGGTGATTTTTAACGTGCACTGATACCGCACAGCACACGGGCGCATTTTGCGTTTCGCTTCCATCGAAACGCGGCCGCCTCCCACGGGTTCGGCCCGGGTACTCCGGCTCAGTGACCAAGCTTTCTATTCGCTATTCGCTCAGCCACTGCGACGGATTGTGCAACGCACGGTGAGATAGTGCGCAATGCGTTATCTAATTCCCAACTTGCTTCATATTTTTTCCGAGAAAGACTACTGAAGACAATAGTGGCTGCAGATTTTTCTTTTATACAAAATTAAGCATTGCATTCGACATTCGTACACTAAGAAGGTATTGTCCAAGACCGTGACTTTCCTGGCAGTTTCCAAGCCAAAAATGAGCAAACGACACTGACGATTCAAGTCTGCAGAAGTAGGCGTAGTGATGGCGAAGTCAACGGCCTCCCTCGTTGGCGCAATTACCGAACTATAGTACGCAAGTCTTCTCTAGCACGAGCGACTGAGCAAGCACATACATCGACAAGCCAGAAATTAATAACGCGAGGCGAGGCGGTCGTCTGGCGATAGCTATAAACACGTATCTTGTTCAGGTGAGCTTGCAGCACTAATTGCAACCCATACTATAAACTTACTTATGTCGACACTGTAATGAATACCCTTTTATTAATACCTGCCAGCTTTATCACCGAACCATCCCCGATTCAATGAGAAGCCCTGCAGAGTAGCAGGCCAGATATTCCTCTTTCCGGCCAACCTCTCTGCCATTCCCGTCAATAAAATCTTTCTCTCTCTCTCGTGCTGTCCTGGTACGACCTGGATGGCTAGTGAAAGCTGGTGGGCCGGGTCAGGCTGACGGCAGGCAGTTCGGGATAACAGTTCTGAGGGCTCCTCCTGTACGTGAGAAACTTCGCATTGGATGAGTGTTTAGGCTTGACATTATTATTATCTCTATCTGCTCGGGAGTTCCGCACGAGCGCCTCTGTCAGCAGTCGCCATTTCTGTGTCACGCCGCTAATAAGCCTAGGCTTCCACATTGTCCAATGTTTCTACTTCTTGTACACTACAGCTGTGACCCAATAGTTTCACCAGATTTTGATAAGGACGTAAACCGGGTATTTCGAAACTGGTAAAATTAAACAGCTCTCGTGTTCTTCAGCTGTGTCGGGGCAACAAGTGAAACGTGAATTGGAGAGAAGGCAATCTCGAAGTAGTGACACGTATATGGCCACGGGGTCAGTCTGAGTTTGAGGGGGAGGGGGTGCCTTCGCTTTGTGAGCCTCAAAGCTAACGTTATCGCTGTTTTTTCGATCTTTTTGCGTCATTTCTGTATGCATGCTAGGGTAGCGACCCAGAGTGTTCAATGTCCGGTAAGGACACTTCATTGTTTGGTGTTTATTGGAACACACCTTTTTCACAAGGCCGCTCTGCACATGCGCTCCTCTTCCCGTCCAACTCCACTGGTTAAAATTGAAACCTCCTGATCCTTCTGCGCATGCGCAGTTCATGTTAGTGATAGGTGCATGCGACAGATGGCGGCAGCTGTCAAGCACATACGCCTGCCCATCCTGACGCATTGTCGCCGCTCAGCAGCGTCATGTGAACCGCAACCGGTCGGATATCGCGGCAAGTTAGCGCGTTGCTCTATATTGTAACGACATTTTTTTTTATTTCTGTTTCCTTTTTGTGATACAATCGGCACGCGACAGAGGATAGTCAGCAATGTGATTAGACCTTAGTAGGAAAGTCTAAGCTTTTAATGCGCAATTTTTATGTGCGTTGTTGTCTCTGAGGATTTGATCCTCGGCGCTTGGCCAGATAGTTTTAGAACTGTAAACGCAACGCGAGCGCTCTCACGCTTTTTGAGCGACACGGACCTTGTCTCGCGTTTGTGATGTCAGAAAGTGTGCCTTGTTTTTTTTTTAAGTAGTTTTTCATCTGCCTCCTCCCATCATCATCGTCCCCCATCGTGACCTTCTTTTATCTCCTCTTCCGGTCCCCCAGAGCGGAGTAGCAGGCCAGATACTTATTTTTCAGGCCAACCTCTCTGCCTTTCCTATCAATAAACCCTCTTTCTCTCTCTCTCCTCAGAAGAACGTCCGAAGTAAGGCGGCTTCAGTTTACTTCGTGTGATATTGTGCACCATCCAAGACCTAATGGAAATGAAACAGCGCGCTGAGTAAAAATCGCCCATTAGTGTACATGGAAAGTGTAAAGGCTGGTGCGCTTGCATGTTTTTTTTCTGCCTTAAAGGTGCCAGCTGCAACCACAGGCTTCACTCTGAAAACACAGACAGGTTTCCGAGCGTTTGACAATAGGAGTTCCTGTCGCCAAGAGCAACCACCGTAGGTTCTCTCGTTCCAGCTCAGCCCGCCTGCGTTGCTTAATAAGTTTGGCACCTGCCAGAGAAAAGGGAAAGATCGCAATGAAAAATATTGGGAAAATTGAATGAGAAAGGGAGGCACCAGGAGTGTATCAAAGTGAATGGTTCCTATGGCAAAAAGGTTTTACCGGGGCATCTTATATCCACAAAAAAGACACATCATAAATTTCTCTCCAGCTCTGGTATTTTCTGTTATTATTGCCGACATACTTATCCCATCCAACATTAATCCTTGGGGTTACACGATGCGCGCTTCGGGAGATATTGAGGAATAAATTTTAAATAGAAAAAGAATAAGAAAGATGTAACTGCAATATCCACTTTGATTTAATAAAGGGCCGTTTCTAATAATTTGAACGATGCGCCTCAGCTTAAAGCAAGCGAATGATAGAAAGCAGGACCTGCGACTCATGAGCTTAAATTATAAAACACGCATCTACACGGTTGTGACGCAGTTATCCGTCACAGTATCAAGGCAGTAAGGAAAGCATTGGTTTTTATGCTATTACCAACGAAAGCACACTTCCGGAGAAGTATTGTCATGAGGTGCGAATGTGCACTGGTGCCATAAGAACGCATATCGCTTAAGTTTGCGGTGTTTGGTTTAAGTTCAAGCAGCGTTAAGGATATGACGGCCACTGGCTCACTTTTTCTAACGTTGGACTAAAATTTGATTTACTCTGTTCAAGATGACGAAGCCAAAATAGATCTTCTTACAGCAGACGCACAGTTGATTACACTGTGAGCTGCGGTGGTCGCGGAATGTTCAAGATTGAAGTCAGCCGGCTTGAAGAAGCTTGCGAAATCAATTAGCAAGCGAGTGCTTCTCAGAGAACGTGAAGAGAGGGAACTAGATGAACAAGTTCCGAGATAGTAAACGGAAAGTTTCTGAAGAAGAACTAAGAAATCCGTTCTAAATTAATTTAATCGACCTTGGGTTGGAAGTATGTGCCCAGTGATTTAGAGCGTGCAGTCTAAGAGAAGGAAAATAAAAGACTGTTTACGAGAATTTCTGAATCAGAGTTCTACATAATTAGAAGGGTTAATCAATTTTCTTTTGTTCTTTATTTTAATGTCACTGTTTTTTCTGTCTTCGAAAAAAATACCTGCTCCGATTCTGTTTGAGATTGATCACTGCGTAGAGGTATGGGCATCTTGTGGCCTGGGTACACCAAATTTATGTCGTCAGTAAGAACCCCTCTCACAAGCCGCACGTGTAGCTGTGGAAAAAATAAAGAAAGGTTTACTGGGCAACAAAAATCATTAACTGAGGAGTGCCGACACCAAGCCGACAATTTATAGGATCTATTCTGTAAAATTTGGCTAGCAAAGTTCCCCTCTTGGTTAGTACAAAAATACAATATAAGCAAATTAACTTGTGAAGACGAGAGGCACTCTTTTCCGCACATCATACTCAAAGTTTTCAAATGAGTCGTACCCTAGCTTCCATTCAAATGTAGTAAAGAAGTGGGATAGGTGTTGTCGCGACCACAGGCACGACGAAACAGATAAAATTAGTGCTGCAAGTCTTTGAAGACAGTACTGGTGATAGAGTTTGTAATTTCTGCATAATAAGTTGGCAGAATTAGAGCACATAACGGATCTCTCGAGTTAAACACTGCCGCTCATTGTGTTCTTTCGCCATATATTCTGCTTTTCTGCGCGTGGTCACTCCTTTGTTCCCCAAAGTTTAAAGCTGTCAGAAACCACAGAGTTGGAGGCGCAGATAAACACTACACATATTTGTGAGTGTGACTAATGGTGAACATCAAGGCAGCAGTTGCAGCACAACTATCATTGTCTAGTTACAACCAGTGGAAAATACTTTGCGGTGTTTTAAAAGGTCGCTTTTGGTCCCTGGGCCTTGGGCTCAAGGTCCTGGGGCCCTGACCAGACACTTAAGATAGCTTGCGTGCGGGAATACGAAAGGCCTACTGCCTTTGCGCGCGTATGAAGCAAACCGGAATGGTGTACGACGCAAGGTTTCACCACAATTTTGATACAAAAGTAAGGGCAGGCATACAATTGAAGGTGCATATGTCGCTATTTCGAATCCCTGTCGCAAGCTAGCCTTCAGCTTGACTAGCACGTGTAAGCAATATGCACCGAAAAATCGTATGACACAACTCGGAAAGCTATACGACTAGCAGCTGCGTCAGAATTTTGATACGAAAGTATGGGCAGGCATACAATTGAAGGTGCATATGTCGCTATTTCGAATCCCTGTCGCAAGCTAGCCTTCAGCATGACAAGCATGTGTAAGCAATATGCACCAAAAAATCGTCTGACACAACTCAGAAAGCTATGCGACAAGCAGCTGCGTCACAATTTTGATACGAAAGTCTGGGCAGGCATACAAGTTAAGGTGCTTTTGCCTTCGAATTGAATCCCTCTCGCAGGCTAGCCTCATAAATTTACTAGCACATATAAGCTTTGTGAAACGAGAAATCGTATGAGACGACCCAGATAGCTGTGCGACTAACGGTTCCGTCATAATTTTGGTACGAATGTCGGGAAAACTGGCCACACCGTGGTCGGATAGTGACGAGTATATATACTGACAAACATCATGTTTAGGATGGTCTGAAGTGGCGGTGCTTGGCTTCCAGTGTGCGTCATGCGGGTGTTTTGGTAGGTCACTCCATTTTTCTTGCCACCGCTGGGATTTTCTGTAGGAACTGCGAGTGCTCACACACAAATACACGCCACGAAGTTTTCACGTAATGGGAGGATCAGTGCTTTAGCATTAAAAAGCAGTGTCATCATCGCCAGGTTAACAGTTTAGGATGGTAGAAGCCTCCATGAGCAAGATAGATACCCAAACACAGGTACACTGTAACAATGTTTATTAAAACGTGTTCTTTCTTCCTTCACGGAACTTAATAGTACAAGGCAAAGGAGTCTGTATTGTGATCGACATGGAAACGCCACGGCCCAATCCTCGAGATAAAGAGATAAGTAATGAGCATTCCAAGACAACTAAACAGACCCAGCTCTATCCGATGTGGCCCGTAATCTCGCAAGATGGACCGCGACTCGTCTATTTATTTCTCTGTTTTGGTGAGGAACCCTACGCAGGTTTCATTTCGCCAGTCAGAGACTAAGGATTGTGGACCATGGGAAGAAAGCAGTAGTTTACCCGCCGCATACCCGCCCTTCAAGCGAACAAGCCACTCTTGTTAAGTCTGTATTTGTCTTCGCTCACCACGTATTATTGGTTCACACGACGCTGTGGTTATTAATTGCTGATCTTCAGGCAAAATGGGTAGATTTAACTAGCGTGAACAGGCGCTGACACATCAGGCGGGCTCTCGAGACCTCCAATACGCAGCGATCTAGAAGAACTCCGACGAAGACAGAACTGTCTGAACGAACTGTCTCGCCTCTGTTGCTCATTTTCACACATTCAGCTTCTTTGGGAGGCAGCTCAAAGAGGCGACTTGCATTCGAGGGGTTGTTTTTAAGGTACTTAATTTTTATTACCTTTGTTTTTATGTCGTTATTTTCGCTCCTTCGCCAACAACTCATAGCAATTAAATTTTCTTTAATCTTCGTGTAGACACACCGAGAACCAGTAGAATGTGAGCACCTACGGCGTGCTGCGGTTACTGAGCAACATGCGACCACGTACGCACGCCGGAAAACTGCCTTAACTCTGTCTTGAAAGTATCGTGTATGAGAAAAAAATGACACTGAGGGAAAGAGTGCGCCAGAACGGGATTTCATCACTAGAAGAAAACAGAATATAAACGGAATGAATGTTTTCCATGAGCGGTGTTAAATGGTTTTTCTGTTTTCTGCGCAGTGTCCCCGTCAAAACAATGCGCAAGTCTGGCTTCGTTTCGTCTGAGTTTACGACCGGGAACTGCAAAAGCGATCAATATGACGAAGTCGCTCTCCACGTGTTTCGGATTGCAACGCGGTAACACGAACGCTCCGGGACGCAGCAGTATCCTAATCTCTTCTTTTCGCTTTTTGCTTTGTTTAGCGCAGTTTACGATGGGCGAGGCAGATTCCAGGGCACGGATCCGTGGTTTCCGCAACGAGACATAAAGCGAGTTCATCGAAACCATCTCCACGAAAGAGAAAGTACAGTGAACTGCCTAGAACTCTGCAGTCTGATGGGACCTCAACAAAGTCGCTATAAACGAAGTTACAGTCTCGTTTCTTTAGGCAGCAAAATAAGAAGTATAGGTAGAATGAGATATAGTAATTATGGTAAGTGAAATACTCAAGCCTGGGCTTTTGTTTTTTTCAGTACAGGTTTTTGCTTAAATGAGCCACATAAAAGTGTTTCATACTAACCGTCTTCTTCTTCTCTGGAAAGAAAGGAGCAATAATGGTGTGGTTTGCACCACCGACACAGGAGGGAGCTAGCTTTAAGGTCTGTATGTGGAAAGGCCTATCTCGGTCACATGAATTGCGCAAGAGCTCAGTACTAATGAAAGAGAACAGGCCAAAAAAATTGGCAGTAGCTTAGCTTGGCTAACCCTGGAACTTAGCGAAAAGCTACGACGCTTGCTAAGCGTCTGAGCTCGTCGTTGTCCGCTCAGCTGCACGCTCGCGACAGCCGTTCTGTATACCCACGCGAACAAGTGGCTATGACATGGTATCACATGATCTTACGACACCCCCCCCCCCCACCTGATGTCATCATGTGGCTTCACATCCCCCCATAGATTGTTGTTAAGGTCAAAGGACAATTAAAGGTGACTGGTCGAGGTCAGGGGTCAAGTGTTCGACACAATAACTGTGCCACATATGGGCATACACCGCTAACGTGGTTGGGCTGAAGGTCGTTCAAGGTTCTTCTCCGGCCTGCGCGACGACTGCTTTAACAAGTCTAGTGAATGTTTTCGGTTGAAAATGGGATCGGGTACCGAAGTAATTCGAAGCGATCGCACTGAGTTACAACTTAACGCATTTCTATGTGAACGCACTAAATTCAACACACGAACACACCAGTATAATCACTTGTTGCTGGGATATCTAAAAAGCCTACCTCCTTATGGGATATGCCGACTGAGGATGTAATGAGTCATTGCGCTCATTTTATCTCAGTTGTGCGCGCCTAATACTATTTAATTCGGTGTTGATCACTCTACGCGCAGAAAATGTGCATCTTACGATGTCTGGCGCGCACACACGGATCTGCGCATGTTGGGTGTATGTGCAGACTTTCCCAGTTATAACAGCCTTCTCTTAATCAGTCGTTCACGGTGGGCTTCGTACAGCCCACAAATGCTGAACATTGTTACAAGAAAGTTTTTCAAACGCCCTTGTTTCCGCTATCGACGATCGTTCTATCGCGCCGCATTCTCATTCGTGCATTCGTTTTGCTGTGGCGCTTCCTCATTCACTTTTCTACGAATCTCGGCGAATTTGTTTTTGATGCGGAGATGCCCGCACGAACACTGCACCTTCCAACGAACTGTTCTCTCGTGTTCTTCGAATTTTTCTGCGTTTCTTTTATTCCTGAAGTGCGTTTCCTGCTTTTTTTCTGTTTTGGTGTGTAGGAGTGAACCTTCTTGTGCAGATAAGTTCCAATACTGCAAGGTATCATTAACGAGGCCCCCAAGTACCGGATCAGCCGCAAAACATTGTAACTGGAGAGAAGACAAGAACATTTGTCGGTTCCTACATACTGCCATGCCTGGAGCACCAACAAGAATAGTAATGCCTAAACGAGTGTTGATTCCAGTAATGTAACAGTAATGCCGATGCTGATCGTGATGCGAGCGTCGAGGTGAATGCAGACGCAGTCTAAAGTGAGAGTAATTCAAGCGTTTGCCCCAAGCATAAGGTAATGAGCCTTGTTTTTCAGCTTTTGTCGTATTGGGAGCATTATTGGTGACTTGGTACCTAAGAGAGCATAAAGAGCTATGCTTACGAATATAATATGGTTTAAATATTTGAATATTATATTGTGTCTGGATGATTGAATTCAATGTCAAATACTTTCTATCCTAATGTGAAATACGAAACGTGAACAATGAAGTAGCGAAGGGCTTAAAAAATATGGTATCATTTCAGCACTGCGCTGTGCTTTAAACTGAATAAAAGAAAAACACGCGCTTAGCTGGACAGTATGCAGATGAGCATACGAATTTGACCTAAATCATGCATTAAATATATATTAGCATTGGTAAGGACACGAAGGAGCCCATTTAGAAATTAAAATTGAAAATAAGAATATTTGAAGGTAAAGGCAAAGTTCAGGCTTTTATATTTGCGTTAAAATGTTCCGTTTATTCTTTTTTTTTCTCGAAGCCGCCTGTAAGCAGCTTTATCACTTTTTTGGGGGGGACGCGAAATGATACCCGGTTTACCTTGATACATTAAGTAGCCCCTCCTCTACAAAATAGAAGAATCACTCGTCTCCTTCACTAAGCCGCACTTGCATAAATGAGGACAAGAAAGTAACATAATTCATGCGGCTTAAACGAACAACGTTTTTCTGTTCTTGTATGCTATACGCCCAATATTGTCTGATAATTTACCACACAGGCATCTAGAATCGAGAAAAAGATTGACGCCCGGGCCTTCGAGTACAACCAACTAATTGAAGCGCCCCAAGCAAGTCACTCAGATAACTTAAGGGATCTTTAAGGGATCTTTAAGGGGTTTAACTTAAGGGATAACTTAAGGGATCTGTGTTATGTTTGTTTCTATCCATTTCCCACTTCTGCCTAAGGCCTCAAATAAGGCTGGCAGTATCTTCGAAATAAATAAATAAATAAATAAATAAATAAATAAATAAATAAATAAATAAATAAATAAATAAATAAATAAATAAATAAATAAATAAATAAATTGTTCGGGAAGAACTGCGCCGGGTGCGGCTGTCTTCCTACCAGCCTCAGGTAGCGCCCCCCATGTACAATGTCCGCGCAGACGTTCACAGTGCTCTTGGCTTTCCATCATAGACGATGGCAACTGAAGCTGAAGCAAAAAGTTAGTCCCTACAGTACTCAGAAGTGGGCTCCGACGCAACACCATACGCCCTCCTGGAGGTCATGCAGCAATGAAAGACCGCGTATAGCTAGCCTCCGGCCGCCCCGCCATAAAATGCGTGGAGGACCCGTAACAACCGCCCGATGTCTTTTCCCTGCGGCGAAACCAGTCAAATTCTGTGGCATTGTCCAAGTCACAGGGCGAGACTCCGAGGCTCTTTCTACTACTCACCGCCACCATAATCTGGCAAGCGACCTCGTGAGTTTCATGACTACCTGACCAAAACTGAATGCACGACGAGCGATGTATTGAGGTGTCCGTCCCAATCATCTGCGTGCTTTAGGTCACCATGCTGCAGCTACGCAGCGACTGAGCTAGGGAGGTCTCCCAGTCCCGGTAGCGGAAACCGAAAACAGCAACCTATGGTGCTGATGAAGCTGGAAGCCAAAACAATGATTATCTTACTCCGACGACGACGCATAACTAGGCTGCACCACTACAATGAGGACAATGACGACGCGACGCGACGCGACGAGACGCAACGACGCGACGCGACGAAATAAGACGACTACGCACAATACCGCACCCGGTGCGTTCACAAGTACCAATACCAAGCGCCTCATTCACGACTAAAACAACTGACCAATAATAATAATAATAATAATAATAATAATAATAATAATAATAATAATAATAATAATAATAATAATAATAATAATAATAATAATAATTGGTTTTGGGGGAAAGGAAATGACGCAGTATCTATCTCATATATCGCTGGACGCCTGAACCGCACCGTCAAGGAAGGGATAAAGGAGGGAGTGAAAGAAGAAAGCAAGAAGAGGTGCCGTAGTGGAGGGCTCCGGAATAATTTCGACCACCTGGGGATCTTTAACGCGCACTGACATCGCACAGCACACGGGCGCCTTAGCGTTTTTCCTCCATAAAAACGCAGCCACCGCGGTCAGATTCGAACCCGGGAGCTCCGGATCAGTAGTCGAGCGCCCTAACCACTGAGCCACCGCGGCGGGTAACTGACCAATCCCTGAATCGACATCGACTCTGACGTGCAACTCAAGAACAAGAAACACCGACATTCCTATCTCTAGTGGAGGCAATAAGGTCACTGATCAACAAACATAAAGATGAGTACTATTCTTTGATGAATGGAACATGCGCCATGGAGTTCAGGAAGGTAACGCCCACTTCCAACAATCCGAAAATGCGCTCCGCTGGAAGCCACCTCATTACATCATCAGGACGGTGCATAGCGCGACTGACTTTCAAGGGACATACCTTAAGTGTCACCTTTAATTCTGCAACAATTTTTTCACAACATGATCTTCGGCATGCACTTCCTTCGTGAGCATAAGGCGAATATCGGTCTTTTTATCCAAGCTCATCAGGCTTTCGACTGAGGGAGCAATCAATTCGAAGGCAACCTTGAAGCATCTGATTAGGCTGAATGTCATGGATAAATGAGTTAATGTCCTACTCCCCAAGCGTAATGATCACCAAATATACCCGGGATGCCAGGAACATTATAGCTATGTTTGAATGGAACACGGAAATGTTTTTCGGCCGAGGAATCAGCATCTCGAGAGGTGTCGGCCATTTTCATAATGGTCAAGCTGAAGTGCTCTCGATGAATTTTAGCGAAGAATGCCGACACCTGAACAGAGGAACAACTACCGCTTGTCAGAAAGATACAGTGACAGTAAAGGAGCATTCCCACTTCCGACCAACTAGCTAAAGACATACACAAGACCACATCCCCTCCTGCGACACGAAAGCGGCTCTATACTTCGAACAATTACGGACGATTAAGTTAATCCTGCTCACCAAAGCCCCTACCGATTGTCGACGGGACTATACAAAGCAATCCGAGTGACAATCGGCAAAATATTACTCGAGAACAGAATTCAGCCGTCAAGGAGCCCCTGGACGTAACCGGGTGTTTTGGTGTAGAAAAAGTGGTACACTTTGTTTCTCTGTCGATTACCTTCTCTTAAACAAGACACAAGTGAAGCATATCTACGCCTCCCAAGCATCGCCGACCGAATGAACCGATAGTGCAGCGCATGGTATTTCACGTCAGTGTATGTAAAGAGCGTCTGCTAGCAGATTAAACTCGTTGAAAGATACCATAAAAGACTGCATTCGTAATGCTAGACGGCCTCTTCAAGTTCAAGGAAGTTCATCCTGCTATGATTTTACACTGCGCTTACAACGGTTCAAGGAGTCATGGATGCGGTGCTAGCAGGGCTCATTGGCACACTTGCCAGGTTTATCTCGATTACGTCACCGAATTCCAAGTTAATGTCCACTACCACCTAAGGCGGTTTCAGGAATTGCTTGCAGCCACCAAGTCTTTTGGACCTACTTTGAAGCCATGATCGTCTGCGAGGACCTATCGTTCCTTCTCCACGTCTTCAGCAAAGACCTTTTATTACAGGGGAGCGCTTAACTTCAGAACGGACAAAACAGACGAAACAACACGAGACAGCGAGCAAGGACATAGTGCAGCTTCATCAAGGAAAGAAGGCCGATTTGGCGCAGTTCCTCCAGCTTGTATTCAACAAGGCGGTCTTCAGATTTTATGGCTTATGCGCATATTATCGGCGTTCTGTAAAGAAATTATCGCGCATTGCTGAACACCTGACGAGTCTGACAAAGGCAATTTAACGTCTTGTTTCAGAGGAGAGCGGTGCAGATAAAGGCTTTAAGAAAATCTTAACGTCGTTCTCAAGAAATTGCAGTTTCTTCCCACTTCCAAGAAGACGACGAAATAGGTTCATACTGACAAAAGCAGTTTTATTCCTCGGCGCCGTGCTTTTCTAAAAGAAGAACGGCCTAGAGCAAGTCATCGCCTGCGAAAGCCGCTCCCTATCAAAGGCAGAGGCCAGCTCTTCAAAGAAGAGAAAATAGTGCTTCGCGATTATTTTGGCCTCAACTGAATTCCCCTTCTACGTCCACGGATTACCTCTCAAGATGATAAACGACCATCGCAAGTTTGCTTGCTTGCTGACCTGAAAGACCCCAACGGCCGTCTTGTTCGCTGTGGCTTCTGATTCGAATAGTTCGACGTCACTCTCGTTTACATGTCTCGACAGAGGTACTATTACGCCGATTGCTTATGATGAGCCCGGGTCGAAGTACACCACGCAGGACGTCAATAACGAAGTCTTAAGTTAACCTATCAGCTCTTGCACTTTTGCGCCGCAGGAAAGCTCAGTTACCACCATTCAATGGCGTGGCTTTCGCAGATTTTTCACTAAAGATAAGCGCTGACCTTCTAGTTGTCTACCTACAAGATTTGGGGATGACATTTGACTGGCCTCAGCCTACTAGCCGACATCTGGGCATCTGTGCACTTCTCCGCACCTCCACAGAACTGAAGACAAATATTTTTCCCCTGATTATATCTTGATGTCGCACATTATGTGATATTGTAAGCGGGGAAAGGCGCCGTCGACACAGCCAGCAGTACTCTTGATCTCTGCTGAACCACTGTCAAGGCCCTTTCATCAGATGTTCATGTTCCTCCTTTGCCCTTCCCCATATCAACATGAGGAAAAAAATTGCTCATCGTGGCGACTGACTACCTGACCTGATACGCAGAAGGAAAGGGCCTGCCGAACGGCACAGCAGCAGAAGTCGCAAAATCACTCATGGAATGCGACGTTCAGCAAAGCGGTACCATGAACTGCTCATCACAGACAGGAACAGCATTCAAGACGGACCTGACGCAAGCCACCCTGCGCAAAAGCTAGTCAAGCTGCTGGGTGACAAGCGCGTATCATCCGCAGATAAATAGCTTCATGGTGAGCTTCAACAAGACCATCACAGAAATCCTTGCAATGTACGTCGATGTGGAACACATGACCAATCAGGTCGTCTTCCCTACGTCGTCTTCGCATGCAATCTTTCAGTGCAGGAGACAGCCCAGAAGACGCCTTTCGGCTCGTCTGCAGCGGGGACGAGTCGAAAGTAGCTGAGAGCACGGCAGAGAAGCAAGCACCATTCTCTGTCCTATGCTCCCAAATTAGACATAAGAAGCCGACATCGACGTCGCCGCATACTTTCACACTGCAGAACCCCGACAGTCATGACTCTTACCCAGGCAATTAATGATGCTTTACACAATAACAGACTCGCAGCAGTTATATTTCTGGACATTAAACAAGCCTTCGACACAGTTAACCATGACATTATGCTAAATAAACTAAAAATATATGGACTTCGCGATAAGGTGCTTGACTTTTTCTCTAGCTACCTCACAAACCGCCAACAAATTGTTTCAATGAAATCTTTATCGTCATCCATTCAGCGCCTACTCACAGGGGTACCACAGGGGTCTACTCTTGGTCCGCTGCTCTTTTTACTGTACGTAAATGATCTGCCCAAAGTATTAACTTCATCCAAAGCCATCATGTATGCTGATGACACTGCCATTGTTGTTACTGCTCATCATACGGTCGAACTTGAAAACATAGCAAATACAGAACTGGAAAAAATCTCCGACTGGTTTCTCACAAACAAATTAACAATCAATGCTAAGAAAACTAAATACATACTGTTCCACTCAAAGAAAAAATCAATTCTTTCAAGTGATATTACATTAACTATTAACCAGACCCAGCTTGAGTCAACAAATACTTTTACTTACCTTGGAGTCACACTGGATAAACATTTACACTGGCAACATCATATTGAGGCGACTTGCACTAAGATGGCATCCGGTTGTTATGCTCTTCTCCAGACGCGCGAATACTTTGATACCAATATCCTGCGCGTCCTATACTTCACATTAATACATACTCACCTTTCATATTGCATCGAGTCGTGGGGCTGGACGTATAGTACATACCTAGAGCCTATTAAAAAGTTACAAAAGAGAGCACTTAGAATAATTTCATTTTCTAGTTACACTGCACACAGTAAGGCACTATTTACTAAACTACGCGTCTTACCACTCAATTTACTTCGTGAGAAAAGAACTGCTGAATGTGTTTATGAAATAGTAACAAACAACCTTCCGTTTGATATATCAATCTTTAACATCCCGCCACTTTCAACACGGAGCCGCACGTACGGCAATTTTAATTTGCCAGTGAAAAGAAATGTATATGGAGAGCGTCTCCTAGAGTTCACGGGCGCAAAAATTTGGAATAATCTACCACATGACCTAAAGACTGCCTACAACTTTTCCATTGGAATAAAAAATTATTACCTTATAAAGAATGACACACTTTGAATTCATACTTTCATTCTTTTTTTTTCTAGTCGTCTGATATTATTTGCATGTAGCAGAAACCTGATACCTTGATTTATTTATAGATTTATAAATTTGCGTCTATTCTAAAAGTGTTTTGTGATTAAAAAGTGTGCACTGAAATCATTTTATCCTCCTCTCGTGTGTTGTACCCTTGTGATGTTTTGTAAATAGTTAACAACTATTTTCCTCTAGCTTTTTGTGATGCCTTAATTTTTGTGTAAGTTCTATGCGTTTTGTTTGATCTGTAAGTTTTTAGTTTATGTAATCTGTAATATATGTGTTCCTTTTGTTGATACTCTTACAAGTGTTGAGAGTGATGTATAGCCTTTTTTTTACTAACTTGCTTACTTTATTTTGGTATATTGTTGCCTGCATGCTTGTATACATTTTCTCTATTGTACCCGTTACTAGCCGTTGGCTATGGGTCCGAGCAGTGTTTGCGTACAATTGTAAAGCAACAAAGATCAATAAATAAAAAAAAAATGAGAAAAATGAGAACTTGTCCGGCTGCGGATCACAGACTACTAGCGCACCGGCGCCCGATGCTACAATCTGCGATGACATGACGTCGAGTACAATCCAGGTGAACATGAGCTGATCAGAACGCCCATTCGCCGCCGCGGACTCCTCGATAAAAACTTTTGCGCAGCTACTTCGGCCCGTACAAGACTCCATGTCGAGTTTGTGAACAGGACCGTAGAATCTTGTGGTTACTTCTATTTTCTGTTTAATAATACGGCCGTGACGTCAATGTAACTAAAACAGCAGTAGGCAGGAGAGCAAATGGGTAATTACAAAGCCGGTCTGGCTGCGGTGCCACCGCTAGTCAGCTTCGTTTTCTTGAGTCCAGTCCGGCCGAGTACACTAACCACGATTCGCCAATTCATCGCAAGAACGACGGCCAGTTTCTCTGCAAAGACAAAATTAGGAACGACAAAGCTCGCCAGTTGTGTCAAATGTGTCGTCGTGCCCTGTCACTCGTGGGCGTCAGCGCCTGTCGGCCAGTGTGACAGAGGCTCGAGACTCATATATTCAAGCAGAGAGCGTCATGGACATTTTTCTGTCAGGACCAGCATGAGGTCTGCTTTAAAGCTCTATGGCAATGGGGGCAGCGACCAATGAGAGATGACCAGACGGAATGCAAAAGAAATGGATCGTTACATATTAAGGCCCTTGTACTCGTTCCTGACGGAGAGACAGCATCCCAGCGGCACCGCGCACGTCCTGAAATTGTGCATGCTGTGCGCCTGAAATCGTACTACGAGCGCTAAGGGACACTAAATTTTCGGCTACCAGTGTGTATTTGGTCTTTCTTTTAAAGCATCGGCCCATCGCTCCTTTAGAAGGGGGATAAGAGCTCGATGCTTTGTAATGTTTTTATGTGAATGGTAAAGCTGCCTGTGTGCGGCTTTATCACTTTGTGACGCGAGGAAGAGACAAGATTTGTCTCTAATGATGAAATCAAGCGAAATTGCTTCTAGGTTGTAGAAAATGTTCGTAGATGATCTTCAATCCTTACCTGTCATGTTCTTGGTCAGCTCTTCTATCCTGCCCCAGGTTCTTCTAACTTCCTTATCCCTAGCCTTTCTTCTTAAGAAATTTCGAGTGCATTTCCTTCGGTGTAGTTGCACCTCGATATTTCTTTCATTTTGTTCTGAGAAATGATCACTGCCCTCCATGGACCAAACGGATGGGAGCCCTAGTATATCCTGTACTTCCCTTACTGTCACAATTGTCGGCGGTGTTAATTATCCCCTGCGAAAAATGGTAACGTTCAAAAACATCATGTAACGCGTTACGAATGCACACATCTACTAGCCTTTCTGTTCTTATGTTGACCAGGCTACTAAGACCTCTCTAACATACTCTTAAATATGCAACGGCCAACTTTATCTTCTCACCGGTCTTCCATATCAGATACGGTGCTATGTAACCCATGCTGTTCATATCAAAACCATCGATTAGCTTGATGGTGCCTATCGAATTCTGCGCTTGCATTTTGAGATCTAACACTTCTATCACGCCACTTGCTACATTGTCGCATCTCTGAATAACTTCCTGATGTTTGACCTTTACCGCACCAGCGATGTCTACCCACGGAGGGCTCTTACGGTGGGAAAGAGTGCTGTACATCTCTCACCGCATCGCACCACAACAGGACCCGCAGTCACAGCTTGTTTTCTCTTAGCAGGGCAGTAAAATATTATATGAGCGTCACCTATGTGTGACAACCTGTATCCCAGTACTCGAGGGCGAGTAAACTGCGTAGAAATTATATGCTGCATCAAGTAATGCAGTGCAACACAGGGCTAGTGCGGCTGCCTGATTATCTGATCATCCCTCATGCACTCATACTGAATTTTCTTTACCGCTCTTATGAAACGTTAAAGTTGCAAATACTTCGCGTCGTAGCCGTGTGTTCTAGTCCTGCACACCACATTTAAGAGGTTCAAAGATTGAGTCTTCACTGCGCCGTGGGTTTGTTTTGTCTAAAACAGAAATACAGCCGACAGTTTGTCGTGGTACGCCAAAAGAAGTGAAGATTCCGCATATAGCGGGCAACATGTCTCTGTGCGTACTATGCTCTGCTCGTCGTGTGCACTGGTGTTGTCACGTTGGGCAATAACTATGGGCCTCACACGGTATTGCTTCAGAATTCTGAAGTGGCATTTTCTTAGGGGTTTAAAGAATTCGAAAGCGCTATCTTTGACTAAGCACATTTAATACTTGCGCATCAGGCATGCACCTCATGTCAAAAGGAAGGACACAGAAAATAGCATCGACCAAAACATCGAAAGCAAATTAGTGGATTGTGTTACGCAGTAATACATGACAGTAATGTGAAAAATGAAAGAACCAGAGATTGCGAACAGACTATGTACGGTAAGAGCGAATTTCATGTAGGAAAATTGGCAGAGTACAATGGATCAGATGAACCACATAGACCGTTCCCAAACACGTAAAAACACACTGCGAAATAAGACACGATGGCCTAATCAATGGCAGCGTTGTTATGCCTCGGCTCCATGCTTAGAGGTTTCAGCGACGAAGCTCGAGCACGAGACCTTCTACGCTTATCACTCTTCTCCTTCGGGATTAGTGGATCGAGCGTCTGCTTCATGTAGCTCATGCTGTCCACGTTTCCACTGGCGGACAAGGGGCTGCTGATTGTTGGCTGCTCGGACTCCCTATGAATGCTGAGGTGCGCCACCAGCATCGCGAATAGTGCAGTTCCAGCTAACGCGAAAAGCACGTCCCCACTTCCAACGCCTCGCAGTATGGAAAGCAGGACAGCACATACACCTCCGAGACGGCCGAAACCAAAAAGCCAACATACCGTCCCGCAGCGCACAGCCGTCGGGACCATACTTAATACGCTTATATATATCAGGATACCCACTGCGTATACAATCGGCTTGGTTGAGAGAAATAGCACCACAGTTAAGCGTTCGTATTGTACCGCGAAGCTTAGGCTTATTACGCATGCCATGCAGCCCAGTCCGGCTACAGTTGCGGAGAGGAGGCGTGGCGTGGCGATTTTTTTGACCGCAGCATACAACAAGCCAAATACCACCAGGTTCGTTGCGCTGGATGCCCACTGATACCAGGCGGTTACTCCGGATGTTACCTTGCCCTCGTACATCAATATCAAGAACATTGTGAATGATACGGCCGCGGATGAGCCGAACATCACAAATGCACTCCGTTGTACTTCTTTCGCTTCAGCGACGTCCCTTGTCGTTACCATGATCCGCTTTGATGTCCTGACAACCTCTCCCTTGAGCCTTTCCAGCATGCAGGCTGTCGTGGAAACGGGAAAGTGGTTCTCTTTGGCCGCGCTGATCATTATTATTTCGGCTTTGACCACGTTGCCCTCGGCGACGCACCAACGCGCTGACTCGTGCACAGCGGCGAATGCGTACAGCGTGAGGACTGTCGGCGCGAGCATGAGACCCTGCTGAAGAATCCAGTCGGTCTTTCGTAGAAGGCGCACTACGGAGAGCCACACTTCGGCCATCAACAAGCCAGCGGTCATGGCGGCGCAGACGTACCTGTTCCGGTTGTCGTGCGTCGACACCTCAAACAACAGGGTGCAGGACAGTACACCGACTGTGGCAGCGCAGCCAGCGTTGAAGAACCTGGAGAGGATGTACATAATGTACGATCCTGCGAAACAGCCTGATAGCGTCGCCAGCTGTAGGACCGCCACAGCCGAGAGCAGCACAGGCATCCTTCCGATGTGGTCCGCTATGTGTCCGACTGCGCTCATGAAGACTAGGGAGCCGGCGATGTAGACTGCCTGCGCCAGAGCCCGAAGGGGTCGCCTGTGGCACACCAGGTTCCAGCGGCTTACAATGGACCTCTGTTCTTTTTCTGGGTCGTAGTCCCACTCGTCACAGTACACAACCTGCGTGTCGTTCGGGTCGCTTGGGTGTTTATAGACGGTGCATCGACTGAAACGCCCATCGGCCTCCAGAGGGATCGCCCTGTCCTTCCAGGCATCAGCAGACATCATCACTGCACCCTCGGGCTGCTTGCACCAGTGGTCGACATCGCCAGCGATGAGACGGAACACGAGAGTGTGGCATTGCTGCGCACACACGGCGCACATGGCTAGAATGCAGAACCAGCGCTGGAAATGACCGTGGCCGAACACGTCACCGCAGTCGTAGCAGTCGCTGGTAACTAGGTCGATTCTGCTGAGCTTTCGCCGTGACAACAGCAGCATCCTTAGTGACAGTAGTGGAGGTAGTTGCTGCTCCCAAGCAAAGTTGCACCAAGGTCACAGTGGGCCGTTGTTCGCCTGTCTTCTTTTCTTCCTCTCGAGATGTTCGCACTGGCGCGAGGCTGATTCGCTGAGAGGCCTCAGACGAAGTTAAAAATTATAAGTCGAATTACTGCCGTATATAGAAGCACGCATAATTCCGAATTGCACTTCAGTACCACATTTTGCGTCAAGGTCATTTGTTTCAGCAGTTGTATATTGCTATTATGGTCCTCGGCCAAGAGTGTACATTATGAGTTCTGTTGATGGCAGTGTGTGCTTGTTCTCTGCCGTGGCATGTGTGGACCGACAAAACAAAGGACTCGAAACGAATGCACAGGAGCAAGGACGTCTAAAATCGCTCTTACTTAACGCTTCGTACAAGAACACATATGACAACACCTTGACGTTGTGTGTACAACCTATTATTCCGAACACCCCAAGGACCATGAAGAAAAACGCTTTCGTACATTTTGTTCGTTCATTGCTTCAATCAGATAACCACAGTGTGCATAATAAGACAAACACAAATCACAAGATTTAGCACCTCATCATTCGAAGTCTCTTGTATCTTCATTTGTGTGCTTTATAGAATAAATGGGTTATAGCTAACAGTGTGAAATAGAATCAAATAATATAACAGAAGGCACGGCTTTCATCATTCTTTGATTTCCTGATTTCTTATATCAAATTGCTAAATGATATTGCAAAACATTTTATGACCACTCAGGAGATTTGCTGTTATTTGTCCAGAAAATGGTTTTATAATATATATTTTTCCTCAGATTGTTGTGAAAATACTACAGTATTAATAAAAATTAGTTGAAGGCTTTTTCATCATTGATTGTGTTCGTAGCGGTGTGCTATAAGGTAAGAGATTACTAATATCTTTTTCACGAAGCACAAATTTTAGTTGTTATTTTTTCTGATCGAGTGTCGATTGTCATATCTAGAGGAAGAAGAAATTGCACACAGGCAATTTCAACGCCATAAATGAGAATAGCATAGATTGTCTTCAACAACCCCAATATCCTAGAAGTGATAAGAAATATACGGGGCCTTAATTAAAAAAACAGTGGTGAAAAAATCTCCCCTGTAAAGTGCTTATCGATTGGAAAAACATAAACAAAAGAATGCCAATTTATCCAGTCATTTTTTCGCAATTTTCAGCACAAGAGGATCTCACACGATTTTCTAGGGTTTCTCCCAGTCTATTTCAGCCACAACACTTCGAGACAGTAAACACGAGCTAAGGTTTTAACTTGCTAAATCGTGTGTTTAGCTTGGTTGGCATATAATTTTGCTTTGCTGGATCGTTGGCGCGTGTGGCGACGATATTTGTTAGATAGTAGTTTGAGTGATGAAAACTACGGCGTGCAAAGCACAGCGCGACAGTGTGTTTAAGCGCTCACCAAGTAGTTTTAGCTCCCATATAAAATTTATTCTATGAAAAGACCATTCGAAACCCTCGAACCTATTTTGTTTATCCATTGCAATACATCATGTACCGATAGCTAAATAGGTATGCAAAAATATCAGATTTATGCGCTAAGAAACCAAGAGGGCAGTCATTAGCAATACGGATAAGATTGCTAAATTAGCAGAAGAGTTCTACACAATTCTGTACAGCAGCTCTTTTAATAAGGAGATTAATGAGACAGACGGTTGTGCACAGGACGTGGATATCGTGCCAGTGACAAAAGAGGAAGTAAATAAGGTATTAGGAGCAGTGCAAAAGGGCCAAGCAGCTGGTGCAGATCACATAACAGCAGGTTAGTTGAAGTACTCTAGAGAAATTGTGCTAGAGAAACTGTCCGCTTCATATACGCAGAGCCTCATGACAGATAGCGCGCCGTAATCTTGAAAAATCTATAATATTGCTACAGACGCTGGGAGGACGATGAAGTGGTTGGTAACGAAGACGACGCTGAGGTGCGCGCTTGTGTGCTGAGAGTCTACTCCAAGCCATCGGTTCCTTGCGTAGCAGGTTACCTCTGCTCTTTCTACTGCTGCTTCTAACCGCCACGTATCATTTGGTGGAGGTTGCTAAATTCGATCCCCGACCTGAAGCTGGCGCTCCGTCGTGGCCGCCGTCTCGCCAACATGTCTACCGAGCCGAGCCATCTCCCTCTCCGTCAACACCGCCAGCGGTCGTCGTCGCCCAGCACCGCGAACCGGGCACGTTCTGCGGCACAGACGACGTTGATGTGGACAACTGGCTGGCCCTTTACGAACTACAGGTGGGATCCAACGCTGATGCTCGCTAATGTGATATTTTACCTGACCGGCACCGCGCGAGTGTGGTTCGAAACCCACGAAGATGACTTGACCTCATGGGACATATGTAAGCAGAAGCTCCGCGACCTCTTCGGAAAACCCATCGGCCGCCAACTCACCGCCAAGAAGGCACTCGCGTCCCGCGCCCAAACCTCCTCCGAGCCATACATAGCCTACATACAAGACGTCCTCGCCTTGTGCCGTAAAGTTGATAAAGACATGTCCGAAGCAGATCGAGTTGGCCACATACTGAAAGGCATTGCCGACGATGCCTTTAATCTGCTTCTATGCAAAGACTGTTCCACGTTCGCTTCTGTTCTTGAGGTGTGCCGCCGTTTCGAGCAAGACAAACACCGGCGCATTTCTCACCGTTTTTACCGGCTGCCGAACACTGCTGCTAGCTCCTCCTGTGAAGATCTGCCAACATTGCGGCAGCCTTCCGACCCGGCTAACTTAACCCGTATCGTGCGCCGCGAACTGGAGGCGATGACGCCCGCTGTTTCTTCCTTGCCACTGCCGGACAACAGCTTGGCCCTCATCCAAGCCGTCGTTCGCCAGGAGGTTGTGAACTTGGCCGTCCCTTCTCCTCGCGTCGTGGACAACGCTCATGCCAGCCCGGACCCTCCAGTGATCGCAGCTGCCACTTACAGTCGCAGCTTCTCGCCTCGGTACCGATATCGCAATCCTGCCGAATGACGTACCTCTGATGACAGGCCGATCTGTTTTACCTGCTCTCGCGTCGGACACATCTCCCGTCACTGCCGCAGCCGTTGGTCCCCGCCACCTCGCCCCTACTCCTTCGTCGACCGCCGCAACGACTACGGCCCGCACCGCTTCACACCACGACCCGATCCTCCCCCTGACGAGCCCGCTCCGCACGCTCGTGGGTCCAGCCGCTCACCTTCCCCATTAGGCCGCTGCTCCCGTTCTCCTCCCACACGCCGCAGCCCTTCTCCTTCGACCTCCCGCCATTTCTCGGAAAACTAGCCGATGCAGCCCCCGGAGGTGACGCTGCATCATTGACCCGGCCTGAAAATCCTCTCTTGACCCCAGCTGCCCAACGTAATCTCTTGAATGTTCTCGTGGATGGTGTCCCGGTCCTTGCCCTCATTGATACTGGCGCCCAAGTGTCTGTCCTGAGCTCTTCTTTGCGCCGCCGTCTGAAGAAAGCTTTAACGCCTGCCGCCATGTCCACGGTTCGCGTCGCCGATGGCAGCCCCGCTGCCGTGATTGGAATGTGCACTGCGAGAGTCAGCATTGCCGGGCGTCATATACCCGTTCTGTTCGCCGTCCTGACCCGGTGCCCTCAGGACATAATCCATGGCCTTGACTTTTTAACAGCCCATTCAGCTCTTATTGACTGTTCCTCAGGCCTTCTTCGATTGGATTTGCCCCTGTGCAATGATGACTCCACCAGCTCACCTCGCCTTCAATCCACCGAGTTTGCCCGTCTCCCGCCACAAACTGCTGTCTACATCCCTCTATCGCCTTCTCCTCCCGTCCCTGATGGAGACTACGTCGCCTGCCCTATCACCGCTGTGATTCTGAATCGTAATGTCCTTTTTCCCCACACCATTGTCCACATCACCAACAACTGCACCTGCCTCCCTGTCCTCAACTTCAGCCTGTCCCCTCAGGTACTTCCGACCGGCATTTCCCTTGCTGATCTGTCCCCATTGACCGATTGCACAGTTTCTGTCCTGGCTCCTGACCCAACGACTGCCGTCTCCAATGTCCCTACATCGCAACCCTCTCGTGAGGACTCTATTTCCCGGATGATCGCGGCCGATCTGCCCTCTGCTGATTCTACAGCTCTTCACAGCCTTTTGTGCTCCTACGGCGATATTTTTGACTTTGGGGACCGTCCCTTGGGTCAAACCTCTGTTGTCGCCCACCACATTGACACCGGCGAAGCCCGCCCTATTCACGGACGGCCCTATAGGCTCTCCTTCGCAGAGCGCCGTGTTATTCAGGCAGAGGTGGACAAGATGCTGGCCCGCAACATCATCGAGCCTTCGAGTAGTCCTTGGGCGTCCCCTGTCGTGCTTGTTAAAAAGAAAGATCAAACCTGGCGATTCTGCGTTGATTACCGCCATCTGAATGCCGTCACAAAGAAAGACGTCTACCCTTTGCCCCGAATTGACGACGCTCTCGACTGCTTGCACGGCGCCAGTTACTTTTCCTCCATCGATCTTCGCTCAGGGTACTGGCAGATCGCTGTCGATGAACGGGATCGGGAGAAAACCGCCTTTGTCACCCCGGACGGCCTGTACCAATTTAAAGTCATGCCTTTCGGCCTGTGCAACGCCCCTGCGACCTTCGAGCGCATGATGGACTCAATCCTGCGCGGTTTTAAGTGGACGACATGCCTATGCTACTTAGATGACGTGATTGTTTTTCTTCCACATTCCAAAGCCACCTGCATCGCCTTTCAGCCATCCTTGCCGTCTTCCGCCGCGCTGGTCTTCAGCTGAACTCGAAGAAATGTACCTTCGGCCGCCGTCAGCTCAAGGTCCTTGGCCACTTGGTCGATTCTGCTGGGATCCAACCCGACCCCGACAAAGTCCGCGCCGTGCGTTCATTTTCTACTCCGCGCTCCTCCGGTGATGTGCGCAGCTTTCTCGGCCTATGTTCCTATTTCCGCCGGTAGATCCAGAACTTTGCGGAAATAGCCCGACCTCTTACCACGCTCCTCAAGAAGGACATCCCGTTCTCTTGGGACCCCCCCCCCCCCCAAGCTGACGCCTTCAGAGCCCTTATCAGTGCCCTCACTGTTCCACCTGTGTTGGCGCACTTTGATCCTTCAGCCCCTACGGAACTTTGGACCGACGCGAGCGGCCATGGCATTGGTGCCCTACTTGCTCAGCGGCAACGCAACAAGCTTCGCGTTATTGCGTACGCCAGCAGTCTCCTTTCTGTGTCAGAGCGCAACAATTCTATCACCGAGCGGGAATGCCTCGCTCTGGTTTGGGCTATTGCAAAATTCCGCCCTTATTTGTTTGGGCACCCTTTCTCTGTTATCACGGATCACCACGCCTTATGCTGGCTTTCTTCGCTCAAAGACCCTACTGGCCGGCTGGGGCGCTGGGCACTTCGCCTTCAAGAGTACGCATTTTGTGTCGTCCACAAGTCCGGCCGCTTGCACCAGGACGCGGATTGCTTGTCCCGTTACCCTGTCGATCCGCCTTCCTCCAACGAATGCGAGGCTGACGCCTGCGTCTTATCCATCTCGGCCTTACGCAACATTGCACAAGAACAGCGCTTGGATTCGTCGCTACGTTCCCTCATCGACCGCCTCACTGCCAACCACTGTGATGCGTCCCTCGCCCCGTTTGTGCTCCATGAGAACGTCCTCTACCGGCGCAATATGCGGCCTGACGGCGCTGACCTCTTGCTCGTGGTCCCTCAACGCCTGCGCAGCAGCGTTCTTGAACAGCTTTATGACGTTTCCACGGCCGGTCATCTTGGAGTCTCCCGCACCTACGACAGCGTGCGCCGCCGCTTCTTTTGGCCTGGTCTATACCGTTCTGTCCGCCGTTATGTGGCCGCTTGCGAACTGTGCCAACGGCGGAAGACGCCCTCGGTTCTCCCTCCCGGGCACCTTCAGCCGATTCCCATCCCCGTAGACCCGTTTTCCCGTGTCGGCCTCGACCTGCTCGGCCCTTTTCCGACATCTGCTATGGGAAACAAATCAATCGCGGTCGCGACGGACTACTCCACGCGCTACGCTATTACTCGAGCGATCCGAACCAGCTGCGCAACTGATGTCGCTGACTTTCTCCTGCACGACGTCATACTCCACCACGGTGCTCCCCGTCACCTGCTCACCGATCGCGGTCGCTGCTTTCTTTCCAAAGTGGTCGCCGAACTCCTCCGCTCCTGCTCCGTCCGTCATCAATTCGCCACGACCTACAATCCGCAGACGAACGGCCTCACTGGACGTCTGAACCGTACCCTCACCTACATGATTTCCATGTACGTCTCCGACCATCACCACGACTGGGATATTAGCCTCCCATTTGTTACATTCGCCTACAATTCTAAGCGTCACGATACAGCCGGTTTCTCCCCTTTTTACCTTCTCTTTGGCCGCGATCCTTTGCTGCCCTTCGACAGCGTACTGCCCGCCACCGCCTCCACGAGTCCTTACACTCGGGACGCCATCGCTCGCGCCGACGCTGCCCGTCTTGTCGCCCGCCAGCGGCTGTCGGCCTCTTAAGTCAATCAGAAACGACGTAATGACTGTCGCCGTCGTGAAGTCACCTACTCTCCTGGCTCCCTTGTGTTACTCTGGATCCCTTCCCGCCGTGTGGGCCTTTGTGAAAAACTGCTCCCCCGATATACAGGCCCTTATCGGGTCGTACGTCCGGTGACCGCGGTGACGTACGAGATCACCCCGCTACATCCGCCATCTCCGGCCGCTGCACCCCGCACCGACATCGTCCATGTGTTCCGCCTCAAACCTTACAACTCGCCGTCTAGCTGGCCTGTGTAGTGCGCACCGGGACGGTGCTTTTGCCGCGAGGGGGGTCATGCTACGGACGCTGGGAGGACGACGAAGTGGTTGGTAACGAAGACGACGCTGAGGTGCGCGCTTGTGTGCTGAGAGTCTACTCCAAGCCATGGGTTCCTTGCGTAGCAGGTTACCTCTGCTCTTTCTACTGCTACTTCTAGCCGCCACGTATCAATATGATCTTAATCCATCGAAACTGGAAGCCAAGTGCAGGAAATATTGCAGCTGATTGTCCATTTTCTGCCAGATATTTACAAAGGTGATCGTTAACACAATCAGGACAACCAATCAATCAGTTAGTCGCAAGAAATTTAGTCACTTGAATTGGTTTTTAAAAATTGCAAACTTGCAGGCAATACCGTTAATTTACACAGAGTGTTTGAGAAACGTAAGCGAAAACAGATACCGTGCATGCACGTAGCTGCTACTGCCTCGTTCCAATGAGGACGTTCCAAACACCCATCCTTGCATTCATCCGCACCTACATCCATGGCTTTTACGTGTAAGTGCAACCTGAATAGGATTTTTACTAGGCAATAATTCTATCAATGCAGAGAGACTGCATTCGCTTATCAGCGAACAGTTACCTTAGCTGTTTCCAGACCAGTTTTCTCGCCCGTAGCAGATAGGCGTGCCGGCATTGGTCAAAAGTCCTCAGGCCACAGCGCACGCTTTTTCGCCTCGCAGTGAGGCGTTAACAAAACCTCGCGAGCTTGAAATATCTGGCAACTCAGACGCAATCGCATCCTCATCCACAAGTACATTGATAGCCTCAAAGGAAACACAAGTGAAGGACTCCCCAACCCAAAAGCAGGCACTCTAGACTAAACATTTCTAACTAACCCACTACATGAATTCTGCGACGGACCTCATTCAGTATGCAACGCAGGCCCTACTGCTTGAGGGAGTTCGGCCAAAGGCTTAAACCATACAGAAGGCCACAGAAGAGAAATGACACAGGTAACCTTATAAAGGCCGTTATATTGACAAGTGCGGAAATCTGTTGCAGAAAACCGATAATCTGCGCACTCCTTGCGAAACAGACTGGATTGTAAAGAGACAACACAGCCGGATAGGGGAAAGAGACAGGTTGGCCAATGCGGCAAACAAATATTGTAGGGGACAATTAAGCAGAGCCTGAAAGGTATGACGCGATAGATTCATTGTGTGAATTCTTCTATACTTCGTTGAATTCGTCGTTATCGACTTAGCATTCAAAGATCCTTGAAAGCCCTCGAACCACATCTGGCTCAGTGGTATAGCCGTTAAGAGATGTGCCGTGACCGTGAGATGTCACCTGCTGCCACCGGGTGGGGCTTGTGCTACCCAGGTCGCTCTTCCTGAGCAACCCCTTGTGGCCAATCGTTAATTTCACTACCACCTGTCATGGTTGTCAGTTTGCTCACAATCCGGTAGGCAGGTGGTGATGACACCGCAAGCTCACCTGAGTGAGGTGACACACCTAGGCTGCTTCTCTGGAAATTTTTCGCTCAGAACGTCGAAGACGCCGACGGCGCTGAAGAACACGTCGACGACGAATCCACGTTTTATGCTCAACCGCAGCCTTAAAGCATCGCGTTAAAATACCAAAGCAAGGTGGCCGCTGTTTGAGCAGGAGAGCGATAATTGGGGATGGGGACTGGAGAGGTCCTTACGTTGCAGAGGGCCCATCTAGGGCTGACAGTGATGAGAGAGTGAAAGAGGTTCATTGAGAGCATAACAGGTTTTGTCCGCGCTGTCTGTGAATTTCTTGGGGAAAACAAAAGCATAAGTTCCCAGTGTGGCTCTTCTACGAACAGTAAAACCAACAGGCTAGCTTGAGACGTTCGAATCCGCTCACGTAAAATACAAATATTCGACTGTTTTTGAAATGAGCTCGCGTAATGAGCAAGCATCATCTACACTTTCTTATGTTACCATGCTGCTGCTGTTCACAGCAGTCATGCATGACTATATGCACACGTGTTCTGAGGGGTAAAAAATCTCTTCCATGTATTCCACCACCTCTGCTTATGCCGCACAACATGGACTGGTGGCAAAGTTGGCCAGACAAAATTATTAGTGAAACTTCAAGTCGGCTTGACATCAAAACGAGAAGATGGAATGAGACGAAACGCTGATTATTGCCGCCAAGATTGAGTTCATCGGAGCCGCCGGTATGTTGCGTAAGTGCACCTATTCATGGCAGTCCGTCAGGAACGATTATGCTATACCCTTGCGTGACGCATTAACACCCGGCTAAGCTAAAAGACCGCGCTGCTTTTTTTCGTCTCTCAATCTGGTGCACATGGCCTCGGCTCTCGCAGTACGGGGCTGCCTCTCGTAATCCCTCTATGGCGAGACTCCTCCCTCTTTCTACTGTTCGACTTAATCCGCGTCTTTCTTCCCTCTAATCGCCTCCTTGCGCGATCTCGGGCTTGAATCTATCGCTCTTGCGGCGCAATCCATCTTCACTTAAGGCCGGGATGGACTTGATGCGATCAGGAACGCAGTGGTGCGGTCACGGCAAGGATTTCATCAAGATTAGGGTGCGGGCTATTTGGTGATCCATGACTAAAGACTACAGCGAAACAGTCAAAAACAAAATTGACAGATAGACGCGACACGCAAGAGATATAATTTGTCGTTTTTTTTTCAATGTTGTGCTTGCATGGCATGTCTCCAGTGAGTTAGGGTTAGAGTACACGGCAGTACGATAGTGTACAGAGTCATTCGAAGAGATATGGCTTAGCTAATGGGGTACGGTACGCTTAGTGTTCCAGGTACACGCATACGAGGGACACTTGGGTAGGTATTAAAGTTTAGATGACACTTTCAGTCATTATTTCCTCAAAGTGATAACGGTGAGCGCCTAATAATTTTTAGAGCCATGTTTTTGGTACAGAAAATAACGAAATAGCAGAGAATGCGAGCGTATGCAAAAGATTTTTTTTCTTTATTAAAAAAATCTTTGTTTCCAGTGGCTTAACTTGGTGATTTCTAAGACAGCTGTATTACCCGTCCTACGTAGCGATTTTCGAAATGCAGTTGGTCTGCTCAATGTAATTATGTGTTACTTCATTTGTAAACAATGGACTCAAAAGATACGCAGATGTGCGGTAGTACTTTCATTTTAATAATAAATAGCCTGTTTGTTTTTTCGGGAATCCCCCGATAATGTAGTGAGAGTGAAACATAGCAAAGTAAGGCCTGTAATATAGTGCAAATAAAAAAGCCATTATTGATTGCTTCCTCGGCAAAAAATATCCGGTTGAGAACTGCAGAACAGGGCGACATTGTTCGGACGCTGAGTCACAGTTCCACAAGTTTTTCTAGGTGTGCTATAACTCCTAACTACACTCAATATCAGTATACACCCGTCATCGTCCCTTTACAGCCTCTCTCTCTGAATGGGACGCAAAGCAGGACACGTAAACGTCTCGCTCATGCGCTTGCACCTCTGCAAGCGCGCCCGCCGCCGAACTAATAGAAATTTCAGACGTTTAGAATAAAGTTACCATACCGGCTTGGGGTCTAAGGCAATACCTGGGCGCCAGTGCGCATCCGTAGGACAGTAACGCTTCTCCTGTTTTTGTCCTGCGCATGCGCACTAGCGCCTCGCTATTTCCCTATGCCGCTAACCGATGCGGTCACCTTTTTCTAAGTGTCCCTATTATGCGTTGCATATTGCAATCACTCAGTTCAGCCCTTGGGCGCGGCCGGGCAGCCACCAAACCACGTGACGTGACGTCACGACAGCCGGAGGAAAAGCTGGGCCCCAACTCGCGCGGTCGCGCGCGGCCGCAGCCACCACCTGACTCCCGCTCCTCCCGCTAGGGGCGCTGCGCCGGCGCGTGACGTCACGGAGGAAAAGCTGGGCCCCAACTGGCGCGATAGCGCGCGGCCGCAGCCACCACCTGACTTCGCTCCTCCCGCTAGGGGCGCTGCGCTATGATTGACGTCACGGCATATGTATAAAAGAGCTGCGCTCCTTCGCCGGGACAGTCTTATACCCCTGTCACATGGGCATTTCGAGGGCCCTCGAACCGATAGTCTATCGACTCAAAGGCGATCGAGCGCTGCTAGACGGGCAGTTTCAATGGCGATCGAGTCAATAGCCTATCGAGTCAATGGAGCAGCACGGAACTCCATCGAGATAAGCAACACATTCTTGGCTTAACCAAGCTAAGCCTGGCCATTTTTTTAGTATTGTGTGCTTTGCGTGACTGTGTGCTTTGCGCATCCGCAAAACGCTAACGCTATCCGCAGAACGCCAACGAGGAAATAGCGTTAGCGTACGCTCATGATTTTCAGAAGTTAGTGTTGTCCTTTTGCGCACTTAGCGTGAAAACAAGGAGGCATCCATACGGGTGAGTGCCGCCCGCTTCAGCCGAACGAGCAGTCGTTTGTGTTCTGGTCGGCACGCGTACCCTTAACTGGCGTTGCCTTTCGCTATAACAAAGGGCAAGCTGTAATTCAGCGTACTGTTTGAGGTATACATCGGATTCTGGCGCTTCTGGGCCTAATTAAAGCTGCGCTACAACCATCTGCAAGGGCTTGGAAAAGAACACAAGCGGCCGGAGGGTAACAAATATTGGTTTCCAGCTCTGTCTCGACGTTTTATGCAGTTAAATACTTTAAAACGGTAAGTTATATTAAAATTACAATATTGTTTTGAGCTTAGCAAGTCTTGTGATGGAGAGTATTTTGATCGAGCCGTTTTTACTTAGCGTTGCTTTTACTAGACGTTAGCACCGATTTTGACATTGCTTCTTTCGCAGAATTTTATTTGTAAAGAAATTGCTTGGGTATCATGCTGTCGGAAATAATTATTACAGGATTAATAGGCAGTAGAAGACACTGAATTGTAATATTTTTGCAAATCACCGACAGTGGCGACCAGTTTAAAAGGAGCGTTTGCCTCCATGTAGGTCGAGTTTAACGCAGTAGAAAAGCCAGCTGCCCTGCGGAAGCACCGCTCATCGTCAGCCGCCTATCCACTCCATTCCCCTGGCGGCGCACCTTCGATTACCTCCACACCATACCGGCAGCCTTCATATGTGCTGCTCACCTCCCTGCCAGCCTCCAATTCAAGAAAAACTCCATCACGTGTGTGAAACCTTGTCTTAGTGTACAAGCATAAGCGTATAAAAGGGAAAAGGCCTCTGCCATGTCTCTGCAATACCCTGTCTCTTTCCACCTGCAGCCAAAGTATTCCGGCGAACTTCTTAATGTCATCCGCCCAACCAACTTCCTGCCGCCCCTGCTAAGCTTGTCTTCTTTTCTGTTCACCTGTCATTTGCGCTAAATAGAGGAATCTGATGCGCTAGTTTCCTTTGTTCTGCTGTGTACGAATGTAGATAGATATTGATGACGATGATAATGTTAATAGGTTCCTTATCAAGTAAACAGAATTGTAGCCTTAGGTCGCAATATTTGAGCAAATTGAGCTGTCTTTTCATTTAGCTTGTAGATAATAAAATTCCAAGCACGCAAGTTTGAGACAAAAAGAACCCAAGAAACGCTGCACGTTTGAAAACATTGCCATGTGTTTGTGTCGAAGATTGCCCAAAACTCGCCGTAGGCCAGCTTCAATGTCTCATAATGCAAGGACTAAATTCCGAGGAATACCCACTCGAGGCTACTACGAAAGGCACATGATAGGAAAATAAGGTCACACGAAGCTGTCCTTCTGGCAGGGCACAGCGACTATCTACTTGGCAGTGAACACTGGCAGCTAAAAATACCCCGACACCTCGCAACAGCTGTGTCGCCGTTGCCCAATTAAGGAACCTTTCAGTGTGTCCCTAATTAGCTAGGCCATTCTCGGGAGCTGGTGTTGGCACGAGGGAATGGATCGTTAATGACGCCTCCTTGATCTCGGCTGACACACGGCGTTGAGCCGCTGCGAAAGCAGTACTGGAGGTTGCGCATGTGTTGCCATTGTCTACGCAGTCTCCTCCCCAGCTTCCTTTGACTATGAACTCCGGAGCATGTGTAAATTTATGCTTGCTGTATTAGTATGAATTCTTTCGAACAGGTGCATGGCGCCAGTAAAAAGACATGCAACAGACGGATGTGACGCTATGTTAGTGCAACAGCATTCAGGGTATAGTGTTGCTGAAAAGCTGGTGTCATCGTCGGTTGCAGCGTCGATTTCTAAAAGAGAAAAATCACGTTGGAGGGAAAGTATTTATAAAACTTACCTGAGAAGAAACTTAACTTGGGTTTGCGTGGGAAATGAGCCCAAGACCTTCGAACTGCGAGTTGGGCACTCTACCTATAGGCCACGAAGGTATAGGAACATAATTTCACTTTAATAAATACCTAGGCCATAAAGGCTCCTTGGCTTAAACTGAATAAAGGCGGTCCTATAATTGCGCCGCGGTATTTTACCTAGCGAAATGTCTGAGAGACATGTACTGATGCGCACATGAATATATAGGAGTATTTGTGATATAAGTAATTAGGAATTAGGCTATTCAGTTGATGATATGAAAGGGACACGATAGCGCTATCGTGTTCGACTCTTAAAGAAGAAGCTTAATTCTTGTTTTTATGATCACCGCACTTATAGAATTTATGAAATATTCATTTCGCAAAGCTAGCTGTGTTATGAGGACTGAAATGTGGTGGATGACTCAGATTTAATTTCCACTTCATGAGAGTCATAACGTGCATTTAAATCGGCTTGTTTATGACCATTTCAATAATTCACGATCTCGTAAATGCAATCACAGCAGTTGTGTTCGAACCAACCACATTATGCTCAGTAGCAAAGTGATACAGCCACACAGCCATTTATCACCACATTGGCTTCGAATGCTGAGTGTGTGCAGGAATTCGAGAATAATTCATTCAGATTCGCTGGCAACAAACGTGGATAAGTGTTCTGAGCTAAATTTAGCAACCGTGAAAACGAGGTACCCCGATGCTCATATGGTGTCCCTGCTAGTACTGACATTTAAAGAAAAAATTATTTTTCGATACAAAAAGCAGCTGCAAGGAAGATCGCCATTACGATTCGGCACAAATATCCTCGAAATGTCCTCGGCAGAAATGCCTTCGACCGCTAGACTATCTGACACTGCCTATTCCGATAACTGGGAAAGAGACGTCGAATCCCCAGTAGTCACGCGGGCACAGGCCAACCTATGGTGATATCTCTTCTTTCCCTCGGAGAGAAAGCTCCTCAAGCCTAGAAAGAAACCGTGCAGCCCTTTGGTTGCCTTCACGGTCATGACGGGAATCGCGCATGTGGCAATGGGGATTGAGGGGTCATTTAAGAAAGAACGAACCATCGATGAAACGCTAGGTATTTTTTTGCTCTCTCTGGACGTGGTGCTGTGATTCCTCACTGCTTCATCTTCGTCGCCCCCAGTCAGAACGGACAGCTGACCTTGACCTTGGACACTCTTGGTTCACAATGTTTTTTTTTTGGTACTGATTTCCCGAAGAAAGGGGATCAGTGCAGAGCCATGCGCTTCGACGCAGTGTTGCTTTCTTTCGAAAAAAAACCGAGAGTGGGTCGTTTGGCTCAAGCTGTAAGGCTACGCAGGGTCATGTTCGCTACCCTGAGATCGTTCTTTTGTTACCAGGAAATCACTCGTGAATTAATTATGGTCAATTTCTGCGCCTTCCCAAGTACTCTCCGCTCCAGTGGTCGATTACTTGCCGCCGGCAAAAACGCCTTCCGGCACTGTTTTGTGCTCGGCACAGATTCTCTACTCCTTGCGAGGAAAGCGTGCGGCTACTAAGGGATGGATTTTGTCTGCTAGAGTACTTAACGTTTACAAGCAACCTGCTTTCCCAAGGTCGTCCACATGAAGGGTGGAGCTATTCTAGTGAACTGGTTTCGGCGGCTGAAATATCTGCAGGAACTTCCCAAAGAGTTCTAGTTCATTGCGAGACCGCGGAAACTCGACAACACTTGGCCTCGATTTTTCCTCTTGATTGGTGTGTAAACTCGCCACGGTACGCCTGCAATTAAAGCCAAAGTTTTAAATAATGTCGGCCGTGATTACCAGTGCGACCACTTCCAAAACCGGAGCTAGCAAAGCCTTAGCGAACTTCACTTCGCCTATGCTGTTGCATGAAATATGTGAAAACTAAACATTTTGACAGATTTGCCTGTCTGGTTTGGTGCAAAACTGTGCAACACGAGACAAATTTTGTTCGTGCACCTATAGTCCTTTTTAACGCGAGAGTGTTAGGGCAACCATTTTGCACAAAATCCGGCGTCGTCGACAGTGCCAGCAGCGTTCAGAGTAAAAAAAAGCTGCACCTCCCTGGCTACGTTTGTGGTCGAGCGACTGGCGGTTTCCATAGATAGCCATACTGACAAACACACACACACACAGTAGTAGACAATTTTTTACTTGTTAAACATCATGCTTTCTTCGTAACAACAATATATGCGCTCACACAAGCGAGTACATATTTAATATAGCTTCGGTGATATTTCCAACTATTTTTGCTCGTTGTATGCGGAGATATTTAACCAAATCCGGTTCCAAACGACGAGCAAACCCTGCAGATAATTTAAAAAGCCAAATTGAAAAAGAAGTTGTTCTCTGGAGAAAAGAAATGGCGCAATGTGAGACAGGCGTAATTTCCTTTTCTTAAAAACCAACTTTCATTTTACTTTCTTCCCCTTACCGCCGCAGTTCGGGTGTCCACCGAGATATGTGAGAGAGGCGTCATTTCCTTGTTTCACCCCTATCTACAATCAAGGTCAAACTTGCGGCCACGCCGGCGGCTCGAAATGCTGGCGTAGTTAAGGTTTTCGCTTCAAAAAACCGAAGACGCAACCTTGGTGGTACCCGGCGCAGTGGCTCAGTTGTTAAGGCGCTCGGCTACTGATCCGAAGTACCCGGGTTCGAACCCGACCGCGGCGGCAGCGTTTCAATGGAGGGGAAGAGCAAAGGCGCCCTCGTGCTGTGCGTTATCAGATTACGTTAAATTCCCAGGTGGACGAAATTATTCAGGAGCCTTCCACTACGGCACCTCTTTCTTCTTTCACTTCCTCTTTTATCCCTTGCATTACGGCGCGGCTCAGCTGTCCGCCGAGATGTGAGAAATATACTTCACCATTTCCTTTCCCCCAAAACCAATTTCCAATTTTCAACCTACCCGCCGCGGTGGCTCAGTGGTTAGGGCGCTCGGCTACTGATCCGGAGATCCCGGGTTCGAACCCGACCTCGGCGGCTGCGTTTTTATGGAGGCAAAAGGCTAAAGCGCCCGTGTGCTGTGCGATGTCAGTGCACGTTAAAGATCCCCAGGTGGTCGAAATTATTCCGGAGCCCTCCACTACGGCACCTCTTTCTTCCTTTCTTCTTTCACTAGCTCCTTTATTCCTTCCCTTAAGGCGCGGTTCAGGTGTCCGCAGATACATGAGACTGATACTGCGCCATTTACTTTCCCCAAAAACCAATTATTATTATTATCTCCTTAATTGTTCATCACGTCTACTTGTTTTCATTAATATTATTTCTTTAATACTGTGTACTCACGCCAGATTGTCTGTAACGCGTTCACTAATTACATTTCTTATTGTGTATGATTGTATTTCTAGCTTGAATTTCAGAGCTTTCATATTCGTTCATATTAGTATTGGCTTTATTCTTGTTTGTATTTTGCTATATGCTGTACTTGGCTGTTATCGGTCGTTCTTGTGTTCATTCTCGTTGTTTATTGTTTCATTAGTTATTTGTATGTCTGTTGCCTGTTCTAGTTGTTTTCATTTACCGCTGTTCTCGCTGTTTTCTTGTTTTCGCTTTTTTGCTTCATGCTTGCTGTCACGCCAAGTTTATATGTCTTTTTCTATCGCCTTGACTGCTGCATTACCTCGTCTTCCTTTGTGGTGAAATAAATTTACATTTTGTGCGTGTGAATGGTGTACCAGCACCTAGACCTTTGGGTTGTTCCTGGGCACCTAAAAATAAAGATTGATTGATTGATTATTATTATTATTATTATTCAACCTTGGGGGCCACGTAGGTCATGTGACCTTGTGGTGTCATCAACACCTGCCCATCGCATTGCCAACAATCTTACACTGTTGCAGGTGGCAGTTAAGTTAATGTTGAGTAGCGAGAGAATTGCTCCGGAAGAGCAACCTCGTTCGCACAAGCCGCACCGATCGCAGCTCCTGCCATCGCAGGGCAATAACCCATAGCTTAAACGCTTCAGCTCTGCGCCAGGAGTGGTATTAGATTACGAGGGATCTATGAACGTAAAGTATAGAACGAGATATTCCGCATAACTGAGAGTTAGCCCATGAAGGCTAATGGGTCATGCCCTTAAGGCAGAGCGAAAATGTCCCTTCGAATTTTTGGATGCCTCTGCTCTGAAAAAGGCACAAAATCTTAGTGCCCGCAAGGTCAGTCAGTCTGAAAAGCTTTTTTTGAAGTAACAGCCGAACAACAACAAACCAGTACAACTGATGCGCGATTATACGATCGGACGCAAATAATCAGTGTTTTTAGTTTTAGCTGTCTATTTCGCTTTTACTTTGATCTCCTTCCAAGTGCGTCTTTCATCTTAAGTTCGGTGTCCTTTTTGTTCTGCAGCTGGATGGTGCACGCGGGTGGGCACTGGAGATAGGTTGTTGGTAGGTGGGGCCGGTGTGTATTCACATGTTGGTTCGCTGTTTTGGAGGTAGGTCGCTATTATTGCTCACGGAAATAAACTTGAACAACGTTCTAATCTTTGCATCGCAGTCTTCGATTTGCCGAGATTCAGCGTCGATGTTTTTTTCTTCACCTAGAGTTCAACTTAGGAGGGGTGCTGATGTTGATGTTTTGTATTGTTTTCACACTTTCAGGCCGACAGGATACAGACAACACTCTGAAAGCGGGGGAAGTTGAGGTTTTCGTCGAGGCATCAACTGATCCGCACCGTTGCGTGAGCGGAATAGTAATGCTGCAATAAAGACAGTCGCTGCCTAAAATACGGGGCACAGAATGCCACTGCGTTCTTTCTCTTCTCGCGTGAGCCGTTTTTTTCATCGCAATGAGTTTTCGATTCGTCCCTAATACAGCCAGCAATTTCTGCATGACCGTTGCGTGTCTCAAGCTCTTCACAGTGGACATACCTTTAGTTTGGCTCGGATGGGCTTGGCTCTAGGTCACGCCTTCTTTTAGAGAATGGCGATGAGCGGCGTGTTATAGCGCTGCGCTTCTCAAGCTATTTGTATCGTTTAGAGCAACGTTGTGGGCCTTTTCATTCAATTTTCTCTTTCAGAGTGGGAACCATCTTTTCAAAAGGCACCTCAAACTCATAGGACAAGCTCAGAGTTGAATGGCAGAACACAAAGGGGGGGGGGGGGGGCAATGCTAAATCTATTCTTTTTCTTTGAGCGTCTACACTCCAGTGACGTGGGGGAATTTTTGAGAATGCATGATGAAGGCTGTCGTTTGTGTTATTAGCTCGCTTAATTTTGTTGGCCAATTTAATTTTTTTTAAAGCCAAACCCGAATCGGTACTTTGCTCAGCGACAGGAAAGTTACAGAGTGCTTATTTTAAACAAGGAGGAAGCTCGTGACGCCTAATATCAGCAGTTAGAATGCCTTCTGTCAAGCCAACTCGTTCGAAGTGTCCGATATCTGTGAAGGGGTAAGCCGGACACTTTCAAACAGCCCACAAACGCACAATTTCTCGCTCTTTCCAATGAATACATCATTCCTAGTCATCAGTAAATGCTAAAGCACTTCTTTTGGCTAGTTCGTGCATATTCATAATGGTGGAAGATAGCGGGAAGCACGCAAGAGGGAAAAGAAAGCGAAAGATAGCACAAGAGCTTACATCTCACGCATTGCCTTACCATTTCAACAGCATGGCTCCTATTTGCGCTGCATAACGCTATTTATCAGTAAATAGAGTAAAGAACGCCATGCATCTAAGCCTCTTGTAGAGAATCCAGCATTCCGCTATTGAAACTATACATGGGGTCGCAGATAACCTGTGCCAGGGTTTAAAAATATTCGAGATTAAACTGTGCGAAAGAACGGGGACAGAGATAAGAAATACGTACAGTTTGCTGTCTCTGTCCCTGCTCTTTCGCGCAGTTCTATCATGAGCGAGAAGCACCAACTGGCCCTCCACAAAACTCTTCTTTAAAAA
This sequence comes from Amblyomma americanum, assembly GCA_030143305.2. Taxonomy (NCBI): domain Eukaryota; kingdom Metazoa; phylum Arthropoda; class Arachnida; order Ixodida; family Ixodidae; genus Amblyomma; species Amblyomma americanum. The sequence continues at coordinate 80,383 of JARKHS020010356.1, read as the reverse complement.
TATGCCGAGGCAGTCTATGACGACGTGACCAAATGCATGTGGCTGGTCACTCCATAGAACATGTCACACTATTTCTGCGTTCTGAATATTTGCATAATTAGGATCAATTAACCAATGTCGTGGCGTAGTGGCGCCGAAAATTTCAACTGGAAAGATCTAGAAGGGTCCGCAAAACTCCGGACTGAACAGTTTCTAAATTTCTATCTATTACGTAATAGTAGTTTCTTCCGCCACTGCAGATGCCCGCGAAACACAAAAAAAACGCCACTTAATAAGCCCGCTTGTGCACCGCGATTGTCGTGCTCACAAACTCTCGCTCTCGAACACTTCATTTAGCCGGGAGCGCAGCTGCGTAACCGCTCAGACATCGCAAGCGCTGGCTGTGCGATTCACACTAAGGCAAGCTATGAGCTCTGCGTCTCCTGATCGCTACTATAAAGCGCCACGAGGGGAGCGTATTGCTGGCATAAATCGCAGAACCAATTCCTGTGTCGTTGCCCTGTCGCTTATTAATCGGCGGCACACCAGGCAGAATGAGCTGTTCGTTTGCACGCGGTACGTTTTAGAACGCTGCAATCTTGACGCGCAAGCGGACGTCACACTTGTTTTTTTTTTTTGCATTTCGCGGACCTGTGCACTGCGCGGGAAATCTAATACCATATAGATGGAAAGCTTGAAACTGTTCTAACGGACGTTTTGCGGGTCTTTCTACAACTTCCCAATCTAAATTTTTGGCTGCGTTTTTGTGGAGGCAAAACGCTAAGGCGCCCGTGTGCTTTGCGATGTCATTGCACGTTAAGGATCCCCAGGTGGTCGAAATCATTCCGGAGCCCTCCACTACGGTGCCTCTCAATTCCTTTCTTCTTTCACTCCCTCCTTTATCCCTTCCATTACGGCGTTGTTCAGGTGTCCAAAGATATATGAGACAGATACTGCGCCATCTCTTTTCCCCCAAAATCAAATATTATTATTATTATTATTGCCCAATTTTCGCGCTTTCATAGTTGGTTATATAATGTTCAATAATTTTTCAATTAAACAGAGTACAAAAAGAGTGCGACTTGCTCCTTACAAAAGCCAGCTGTATGCATTTGGTCGCGGCGTCTTAAAGCTCCTCGGCATACTTTTAAATTCTCACTAATGTTAGCTGCGACAATGCGCAAAACATTGCATACCTCACGGATCTGAGATATGCTCGATGTTTTTGTGTTTTGTTATTTGTTTCAGAAGCACTCTCAATGTAGGGAGCTTTTGTATTGAAAACGCTACTCCCCGTGCTTTCTTTTTTTTTCACTTTGCTTCCGGTTTTCCTTTCTACCGTCTCAATTCGCGAGTTCTAAATTGCCAGTTGCCCGACTTTCTCCTTAAAAGTAAGCGCTCGCGGAACTCCTATTGTAGGAGGCGACTAAATAGCAATGGTCATGGCATTGAAAATCAACCACTCTGCCTCTAAGATGGCGCTAGCGGCCAAGGGGTATCTTTCAACGGTCCGATATTCGTGCGTTCGCCCTGTCTTCCCCTCTTCCTTCCCTCTTCTCCCCTCCCTCTCCTTCATTCTATCCCGCATTGATTTGCATGACGCGTAAAACCTCCATTGGTCTCACGCCAAACTGCTCAAACGAAAGACGGATGAAGAAGCGTGCTTGAGCCGCTCTTCCTTTCGAAGGCCAATTTCTCCGCCTTCCCTGAGCTGTGCTGTTGGGCGGCGGCACCGCGCATTTCCGTATAGCACGGGGAAAACTTTACGACGCCTTTGACGTTGGATCTCTTCACAAGTACGCCCTTCCACCCTTCCGTTCACTTCGTGCAAATATTTGGCCTGCGGGCTTAAGTGGATCTCCTATATTGTCCGCGTTTTAGTGCGAGCCAGCCAGCCTCCTGTTTGCATACGCCAATGCCCTACGGAACGCCGGCCCACGCTGGTCAATTGCTGTGGATGTACGAGCCTCCGGAATGCATACTTGGTGAAGCTACCGGCAAGCGCTGTGCCCTTCATATCACACGCCCTTTTACATACGGTGGGCGTCACCCGCAACAACATACTGCGGAGTCGTGCACCTATTTATTACCTATGGAGCTCTCAATCAAAGTTGCTTTATCTTTTTTAATATGATACTATTAGGATGGTCTTGAAGACGGAAACTGCCCAGCGTTGACGTCTGTGTGAGGCCTACACTTCTCAAACTGTGGCAGGTGGCAGGTAATGTGCAGAAGCATTTTATCTCCACCTGCCAAATGCCACTTTTGGCAGGTCGCTGGTCGAGGAAAGGAAATGCCCACAACGCTTGTACAGGAGACGACGCACAGGCCGGACTAAGAATGACTCACCAAAATGAAATTATTAATGTCTCAAAAGGGGAATCCTATCGCATTTATGCTAATCAATGCAATTGGTCGTCTCTACATATTTACGACACTGTTTTCTAACCACAGCCTTCTCTCTAGCCTGCTGGCAGATTGCAAGATAGATGTACGACTACGCAGTACATTAGCGCACATGTGTGTCTGCTATTACTGCCCTCGTGTTTAAGAGAGTAGAAAACTGAAGCAAACGAGTGTGCCACTAGACTCGGCAATGCCGTTGTTTAACACGAAGAGCGCAAGCTTAGTTGAACCGTTCAGTTACGATCCTCAAGAGAAAGATATATTTAAGTAAGATCACAGACAATGCCCCGCATTAAGAAGACAGGAAAAGGCATTTTATTTCTCATTGATTAGCAGGATGCATGTCTTAATATTGAAGCGTAGTTTATGTGAGTGTCTACTATTACCATCTCCGCATACTTAAGGGGGTTACGTGCGAGCAGTCACTGAGGTGATGTCCAAAGCAGAGCGATTTTAATACCGGTGAAAACGCGCATATGCATCGCAGAGTCAGCGTGGATGAGTTCAATCAATCGGTTATGTACAGAACACCGAAAGTAGAAAAGAGTGTTGCAATGGCGTTTACAAGAAAAACGATGACCCAATATCCGCTGCTCCTAGGCGGACGATCGCTGCCATATGTACGATCTCAGCGATTCCTGGGTGTTGTAATCGACTATAATCTGTCATGGTCACCTCAGATAAAAAAACTCCGTGCGAGGATTGCTGCAGCATCGCAAGTGTTCAGGTTCATGGCGGGAACAAGGTGGGGTAGCAACTGCCGATCAATGCTTCTGCTTGAAAAAGCCTACGTTGAAGGAACCTTGCGCTACTGTCTACCAGTGCTTCAAAGATTATCTACATCAAGCAATAAGACTCTCAATGCCACACGGAACAACTGCCTGCGAATATGTCTTGGCCTCCCAAAGGGTTCCTCTGCATCAGGAACAGTAGCGGAGGCAGGATGTCTCCCACTAAAGGTAATTGCCGCCCAGGAAACTATGCGTACCCATCTCCGCCATGTCCTGCAAGGGAAGAAGCACTTCCTACACCGTGTCCACCTAACTCACAGCAACTCTAGCTTTGGCCAGGCAGTGCAGCTCCTGCCCCTTCCTACTATTAATCAGCCTCAGAAACTACTACCTCTGGCCTTTCCTCCATGGACACTCTCTCCTCTAAAGGTGAAGAAGTCTGTTCCAGGTGTGAATGCAAAGAGCCGCATGCCACAGGCAGCACTTCTGCAAGCTACTCTCGCCTACTTAATCGAAGAATATACGCAGCACACCCTATATCTTCACCGATAGTTCAGCTACTAAAGAAACTTCTTGTGGCCTTTATGTGCCCTCAACAGGCCATGCCCTTTCTTACCGGCTGCAGCGGAGGACCTCCTCTACAACAGCTGAGCTTCACGGCATTAAGGAAGCTGTTTCTTACATCCTGCGCCGAACCGCCGGCCGTTGGGTTATCTTCACCCATTCAAAAGCATCTCTGCAGATCCTGGCCAACCTGCTGAAGAAAACGAATCACCAGCCAGTTTCCCTGGACATTGGGTATATCCATCATTTAGCTATTGCCGCAGGCCACTGCATAACATTTCAGTGGGTACCTGCTCACTGTGGCATTATGGCTAATGAAAAAGCGGATGAAGCGGCCCGTAAGGGCCATCAACATCAGAGATACATTCGAAGTTTTCTCACGAAATCTGATGCGTCCCAAATGGCTAAAACTTTTGCGTACGAAGAAACGTATCGGCTTTGGAGTTTGCCGACACATCAGTACCAATTTCTTCACTCAATCGACCCACATCTTAGATCAAGACTCTCACCCAGAATTCCTCGACAACTCGAAACACTTTATCACCGACTTCGTCTGAATGCTGCATATACAAATGGCCTGCGAAACCGTTTTGGACAAATGAACAGTCCGCATTGTGACAACTGGGCTTCGATAGAAACTGTGGAACATATCCTGCTTGAGTGCCCTGCGTATGCTAATGAGCGTGCGTACTATGAACATTGCATGCAGAAGCTCTGCCCAGTGCCCCTAACAATGGACAAAGTTTTAGGCCCCTTAGCCTGCTTCAGGCAACAGAGACTTGCAATGAACTTTCTTTTTACATATTTAAAAGACATTGGACATCTCGATAAGCTCTAAATTCACTTACAGGTTACCTTCATGCATTCTTCTTGCCGTGAACTTCGTCAGCTCATTCGTCAGACTATGCACTCCATCATTCCATAGGTTACATCAATACTCGCCACTGCATCCTTAGTACCCATTTCATGGCTGCATTTTATCTTCGTTTTTTTTTCTTTTCTTTTTTTTTCACCTCTTCCACGCTGCTCTCCTTCAGTCTTTATCTCCCAAATTCCCCTCCCTACGCAGAGTAGCATGCCAGCGATATTGAAACGCCGGCTAAATTCTGTTTCTTCATTAAAGAGCCTCTCTCTCTCTCTCTTACTGAAAGTGGATCCAATCTCAGGAGTTGTTCGCATTTGCACAGGAGTCGGCAGATTTAGATGGAGAGATGATAAAATCGGCAGAGATAATGTGGCAGTAGTCATGGTAGTTATATGTGAACCTCTGCTAGCTAAGATAATGTTAGTCGCAATCCAAGAGAAAACATTACGAGTAGCAGCACTCAGCACAATATTCCTGAAAACCCACAACCCAATCTCCTCTGCCGCCGTTGCAATGAACCTGATACCGTGTGGATTTAAAATTTGCCCAGATTACGTAATTCGGGCAAGACATTCAAGTGTGATTAAACTTGAGGGATCAGCTCGCTCGTGGCCGCGGGCAAGTTCAGTGTCTGAAGAGGCCCAGTAATCGCGGCTGACAAGCCATCAGAGTGGGCCGACATCGTGATGACAAAACTGGTTGCTGCTGGCGTTCTATACTCATAGTTAAGCCCTCCAAGGCGCGGGCTCAGGCGTTGCCATCGGTGAACCCAGGCGCGCCCGACACAACCAAGAACGCGTCACCGATGATCTCCACCTATGCTCTAGTAATTACAAGGCGTTTGTGTTCCCTTTTGGAGTAAGCTGTGCACCCTGCAGGCCGCCCGGGATCACCTCGCTCTCACCTCAGTGTTCCCAATTTACCTGGCACTCCTCGTAGCAAACTGCTTACACGATCTATTCCTTATGTAATCAATCGCATCGTTCCTTCTGTTCTGCCATCTGTTTTCGCCCTCGGGATCCATAAGTGCCCATCGTTCTATAAGGCAGTTACAGGTCCTGCGTCCATTTTTCTTCTTTTATTTTCACGAAACAGCCTCTGTTGCCTCTACTATTATTACCACGAAGACGTTCCTGGTTGATTCATTACTGCCATTGTTAATACTATGAAGACGTGCCTTGTTGTTTACCTGCTAAAGAGCACTATTTTATAACTCTGTTCCAGATAACATTTGAGTCGGAAACTGCATGTTAGAGCTTTCAGGCGCTAGTAACACCTTTTTTGTACCCTTCGGACTGCAGGACAGAATAAAGTTAGCAAACGCTGCAAGTGCCGTGCTTACAGCTCGACATTCGGAACCCAGATAGGCCATAGCTAATTTATTTAAAATCAGTGAATGCCCCGAGTTTCGAATTCCTCATGCATTGGTACTGAATGAGAAAAATGCAGACCATATATCATTCAAAATTCAGTTTATTGCTATCATCAGTCGGCTGTCTTTTATATTTTGTAAAGCAGTTTCACGTGAAAAAAAATATTAAGAATACTAAACTGGACTCATATCTAAGCGAGCCCAATTGCATAATTGGAGCCTGATTTATATTTGGTGTTATTTGTTTTAGTAATTTCCTAAAGCAAGAATTCGGCAGGAAATTCTCAACCAGTCTAAACTCCGCACTTCACCGTTTTTAGAAGAGATGTTTGTCGCTGCATAAATGTGCCTGGCAGCCAGATCCTCAGTCTTTTATTCTAGACGGGCGCACTTTACAAGCGTTTGCTTGAAAACTTTCCTCATGAAAAAATTTAAGTGCTATATATGCTCTGTCGCCCGGGCTACACAGGGGCTGAGCTTCGCTCTTGCTCTGCGATTTCGCCACATTCTAGCGCAGAAGCCGAACGCACAAGTTTTTTTTCGCGCAGTCGTTAAAGCAAAGTGGATGTGCATTTCAGAGGTCGTGGAATACCCTCTCGAGCGTTGAGCCTACTCAAATACGCTCTAACCGCTCCCCTGGAGCCACTATAGATAAATAGCCTTGTGCAGTAGTACCAGCTGCTTCTGGTCTGCACTAAGGTTTCTTTTTGAGCATATCAGTGAGCAAGTTTCTTATTACCCGTATTTATTTCAGTACCACGCCAAGAAAAAAAATATAATTTAAAGGCCAAGCTTTCAAAACGAACAGTGCTCGCCACTCTGGTAATGCCTTCGCTCAACAATTTTGAACCTATAGTATAAAATTATTCATTCTCTACGTTTCCTCCTCACATTTCGCTGCGTTCTAGACGCTGTCTTTATTTATTAGTAATGACGTTCGTACAAGTCTAATTAGCAAAACTATAAGCGTTACCCTTTTCCTCCTTTCTCGAAATGTTATTTAGCTCCCTTTTTAAATTGTCGTGTTGTGCATCTCCGCTTAGTATCATCCGATTCGCTCTTGTAGCTCATTTGTTTGTTATATAACACTGCACAAATCATTTCGTGCCCTTAGCAGTATGCTCGCAGATTGCCATATGGGTTTCTTGAGCAGAAATGGAAAGGGAAAAGTGGGGCTTGTTCTGGCTTACATCACGGGATTCAACAGTCATCGAAGCTAAGAAGTATAGGGGATATTTTTTCTGGTGTTAATGAATGCAATTAAAACAAGGTAATTATTTAAAGAAAAGGATTTAGAAAGTGTGTAAGACCGACAATTGGGCTTTGATGCCCCAGCGGCCAGTGCCGACGAAGGAGAAAAAGCAGACGGAAGACGAGGCTGAATGAAGTTCAGTTTGGCGCTCACGAGCGCTTGCCCGCTGAGCTGCGCTGTGCTAACCAAAATTGTACCCGTCCACATTTCTAGTTTGATTTGAGTCTTTACACTTGGTGGAGGTGCGGGTATCGATCGCCTTACCTCTCGTTTTCCTCTCGTACCTTTCGACGCCTAGTTTTCCGCTTTGTGAGATGGTTACCGGCGGAGCATGGGAAAGACCGAACGGCGGCGAGGAGACGGCGACAGGGGAGTTCGGTGGTTAGAGTCGGAGCGATACGTAGATGGTTGCTGGGGAAGAGGAGAAGAGACAGGTGCGGAGGGCAAGGAAACGCCGTACGTCGGCGCTCGCCCGTAGTCGTGAGGACGGGACCCGCCTGTGCGGCACCAACGGGCCACGTGACCAGTGAGGCCGCAGGTATAGCAAATCGGGCGGTTATCCTGCGTTCGCCACGCATTCATAGAGCGTGGACCGGTGCGAGACAGAGGCAGGAGAGTCAGTGGCAGTGTAGGGATGGGCGGCGACTGAGGCAAGGCAGTGCCAGGTATTGCATAAGCAGGAACAACCGGTTGAGGTCGTGGCCGGACGACAGCTTCAGCATATGTCAGCGGAGCAGTGACCAGAGAAGGTGGATTAGCGGGCGGAAGGACCTATGCAACCCGGTCCTGGCTGACACGTTGAATGGAAGGCAACAGCGATGGCGTTGGGTCGGGCGGGCAGGTAATCAACGAGAACTGGCGGGCGACCTCCTCCCGCGCAAACTGCTGGATGTGCTAAAGAAGAGTCAACTGATCGTGAGCAGGACCGACTACAGTCAAGCTCGAAAGGGAGTCGTCCGGGCAAATGGTACGGCGGGTGACAAGACGCTGTTTTCGGAGCTCATCATAGCTCTGACATAAAGAAACGACGTCGGAGACGGTTTGAGGATTTTTGGACACTAACATCTAAAATGCGTCGTGCTCAATTTGTTTAAGAGTGTGTTTGATTTTTTTCACCATCGCCCATGGATGGATTCAGTCGCTTGCATTAATCGACGACATCCTCTACAGAGGTTGTCAAATTCTCGCCACTCTGCTGGGCCCGACTTCGCAAACGTTGGTCGGCGCGCAGTTTTCGGACAGTGGGGCGGCCGAAGACATCGGTCCGGCTGGTTTTGGGGGCGCCCAGGCAGAAAAATCGGCTTCGTAGTTGAGGCACCACAAGTTGGCGATGTCGGTCAGATAAAAGATGAGGTTCGTGAGCTTAACGACGTCATCCCATTTGTCGCAGGCGCTCACGAGTTCGTAGGAGGTGAGCCAGTTTTCCAGCTCGGTATGGTCTGTGCCACTGAAGACTGCAGGGTCGCGCTGACGCACGAGACCGGAACAGACGACGGCGGCGAGAACAGTTGAGCCAGGCTGGATTGTGGTGTCAGTCATCGTGGTAGAGCCTGATAAGGGGCGTAGGTCCTCAGGTTCGTAGGTCCGGAAGGTCCGTAGCTCCAGGGTGGGAACAGGCGGCACCTCCACCAAGTGTAAAGACGCAACTCAAACAAGAAATGTGGACGGACACAACCTTTGCTAACACAGCGCAGCTCAGTAGGCAAGCGTTCGTGAGCGCCGAACTGAACTTCATTCAGCCTCGCCTTCCGTCTGCTCTTTCTCCTACGCCAGCACTGGCCGCTGGGGCATCAAAGCCCAGTTGTCTGTCTTACAAGTAGAAGAAAAAACAACCACATGCCACGGGTAGTGAGAGGGGGGAGGATCTGAACACACTACCTCCTTTTAAATTATACACACACTAACTTATTCCCCAATAATGAAATTTCAAGGCGAAATTTTAGCCGACTGAAACATTTTGGCAGCAGAAAATAGCTCTGCTCTTTCATATTCGTTGCGTTTTCTTTATTTCCCAACTCCACATTAATTACACAGACGTTCTCACGATACTTCATAAAATAAATATCTATGTTTTTATTCCAGGACGTACTTTTTGTAGTTTGCTGCTTCTCTATATGGTTTCTAAGACAGTGACTGCTCTGACATCTTGATTATGACATTTCTGCTTTGTACGCGGAGGGAATCGCTAGTGTGAAGTGCCAGCTTCAATAGTTTGACGCGGACAGCTGCACGGCGTCTCGTATTCGGTCTCGTGCCAATTTTGTCTTGGACTCTGAGGCACTGTCTCGTCAGGCTTTACTTAAGGAGTGCCGTCACGCGGTTGCCAAGATAATATAAGCACTTTATTGTAGTATTGCAATGGTTACTAGCATAAATTTATAATATCTGAATTAGAAAATACTACGGGTCTCTGTTTTCCATCCGCTTCCTCCCAAGCATCTCATGCTGAAGATGTGGTGCTTCGTCTTCCTTCTGAAGACCTTCTCAGAGGATGTGCGCTCACCAATTAGTGGCCTATTAACTTTAGTACTACTGATGTCATTAACCAGCTGCCATTTTTAAAGACATACAAATAGACCTGATGGTCTTTTAGCAAATTTTTACAACGCCTTTAACTTCCTCGGTATCATTTTACTTAACATTTTCAGAATTAGTCTCAATACCAAACTTCTGTCGCACACGTTTTCGAAAACTCACATTGTATTGCTACAAAGAGCATTGATTAAAAAAACCTGTGATATGTAGATGCCTACAGGCTCATTACACTACCTAATGCACACTATAAGATTCCTCTTCCCCAGTGCAGGGTAGCCAACCGGAACTCCTTTCTGGTTAACATCTCTGCCTTTCCCTCCTCCTTTTTATCTATCTATCTATCTTGTAAAAGACGGCGCAACAGCTACAATTGGCAATGTCGACTGTCATTGGACCGCAGCAGAAGTGGCTTGAGGGGCGTTGATATTCAAACTAGACTAAACATTGCCCCGAAAAGTTCTACAGTTTTGCAGAAACTCCTAAAAGCACGTGGCAATCCCTCAAACTGACCATCGAAAGCCATTCATCTTGTCCGGCAAGAATTTCTGGGGTCACTTTTACAACGCGTCAATAATGGTTACGTTGTCTGTGAAGGAATACCGCTTTGCAACAGTAATTGCTTTACCCGCTTGATTGGGAACGGTTTTCTTTCAAATCCCGTGTCCTCTTTTTCTGTTAGTCAAACAGGGATGTCCATAACGCCACTTCTGTTTGCAGTCTACTTAGACCCGATATGTATGAGCATTCTGCAGAGTAGGGTCATTCGAAGTTTCCGTATCCTTCATAATGAGCTCAAAGTGCCAGCATATGCAGATCATCTGTCGTTTTTCGGGCCAGGCATGTCTAGCATGGATGAAGTTGTTCGCTTAACTGAGAAAGTTGGCACTGTTTCGGGTAACCAGCTGAACCGTTTCAAGAGTTGCGGTCTGTGTTTTGAATTCTGGGAATTGACACCAGATGAAAATGCTGGCGTGGCATGGATGCGTCTCCCGCCCAAGTACCTTGGCATACCGTTGAGCGTGTACAAGCACAGTGAAAACTACTGGCAAAACCACGTATCGGCTGCGCAGCTATGCTCACACATTTGTTCCACATCGTCTGTCAATATTCAGCGAGGCTACCGCCTGTAACTTCTTTCTAGTGACAAAAATTTATTATGTTTTGAAAATTGTTCATTGCGCCAAAATTTTTATTCATTGCTTTCACAGAGTTTTTGCAACATTTGTATACGGTTCTTTCGTAGAATTCACGCAACGTGATTATCTTTTCCAAGCAGTCAGCACGGATGAGCCAGATTTATTCCATTTTAAGTGTGGCAGATTGTTTCCCGCTTTATGTTTCCCACCCGATACTTCGAGCATTTTTGCTGACAAATATATTTAATGGTTAGCGCGCACTGACTGTATCCTGTAACTTCTGTGACCGTCCTTGCTTGGGAGGTTTTATGCATGAGTTATAATTTGTTGTGATTTTCTGGCAGTCCGATTTTCAGCAGAGTTCTTATTTTCAGTGTCGCAAGAACGCTTGTACACGGCTTTCATTCCGATGCTTTTCCGTCATTCTATATGTGTTCAATGTACTTTGGATTGTAATGATAAGAAGTCCTTGCGCGGGTGCGAAAATTGCTACTTTCGCCATGGCCTTAGACTTTCGTCAATAAGTTACATTCGGAAACATTGCCCGTAAACAAGCCAAATCTAATGCTCACAATATTTTCTCCAAAAAACTACACACTGGTCTGAAGCGAGAAAAATAAAAGGTTCATCGTCTGTGCGCTCTTTTGTTCTCTGCTTGGGTCTTCCGTGGGCGTCATGAACCGATGAGTTTAGTGCACCTCGCGCGTTTTTGCGCTGCAGCTTTTTTAATCATAATCTGATTGCCCTATTTACCCTTTTCTTGTCGAAAAAACACCGCCGAAAATTTTACGGAAGCGTCAGAGATGGCATCGGGTTTAGAGCATTGGGATTTCTTTCCTACGCGTGAACATGAAACTTCCAGATAAAGCCTAGCAGAGCAAGGACACTTGAATCCCATAATTGCTTTCTGGTCATTTTTTGAGGTTCTTCAGTGCGAGAAATTTTTATTTTTAAATTTTTGGAAGATCGTTACGGTTTGTTTATTCTCGCGTTCTTTAAATTAACACTTGTTCGTGCCAATGTTCTTTACTATAAGCCGTTTAAAACTTCAAATTTTTAACAACGAAATCTCTTTCCGTACAAGCCCGCATAAGGCAATATCGCTTCCTTAATATGATACTTGAAACCTTCAGGGCAGAAATAGGGGCGCCTCAGCAGATGAGTGCAAGTCAATTTATTTCGCGTACCACAAATTTCTTTCATTACGTCACCGGGTTTCAAAAGGCGAACATTTTTATTTGCAAGCTTAATCAGTATGTTTTAGAGGATGTTACACACGTTACATTGGAAGATCTGTAGCATCTTTGACACACTCTTCTTTATTTCAGGCAGGCGCTCTATGCGTATACGCTATTCGCAAATTCAAGTAGGAGACACAGTTGAAAAAGCGAATGAATTCGGGCTTAAAGTATTCTTTCTTTTCTTTTCCCGTATCTTCCTCCAAAGAACCGAAACGCTCTGTGGTAGTGAAGCATTCTTTTAGAGGCGTGGAGCTAAAATCAGGTGCATATGCGTTTTGGCAATCGATTCAGTGGTACTATAGCCGCAACTCTCTTTATGGTATTACTCATCCTCGCCCAATTTACCCTGTATACCCCTGAACTCGCAACCCGAGCCCACAAGGTTTGGAGGTGCCTGCACTGGCGATACGTCGATGACAGACCGTATAAAAACTTTATACGTACTTGAAAGTTATGAATATCGCTGGCTAAATATTATTCTGAGACAGTTGATAGGTCAGCACTAGGAAATATAAAGACGAATAAGATATTTTTAATTTAAGTTTCATATGTCCTTTTAGAATTTGTCAATAGAATTACGAAACGCTTTTAGTGAAAACTTATGGAAGCGCCCATCACGCCGCCCTTGGCGGTCGCCACGCAGACAACGTGGAGGAGGCTCGCGATGTTCCGAAGCTGCACTCGATCACTAGCCGGCAGATGGTGATCATGTTGGGCTGCCCACGCTGCCACAACATTCGCAGGAAGTGAACCAGGCCCTTCAATGTTCAGTCAGAATCCACGTTACGGGCTTTAATCGCCGATATCTATGTTGCCTTGTTAAACCCAATTTCTTATCCCAATATCCTCTCATTTCCATCAGTGATCAATCAAGATTGCTTGCACTTGCTTTTAAATTTTTCTCTTTCCGGTCTTCCAATAAAGTGGTTGAGCCTACACGACACTGGGGAGTTTACCGAAGCACAAATTTGAGGCGCGTGAGCTCAGCTTTTGCTGTCTTCAAAATGACGATGTAAATGCTAGGACACTAAAGTAATATGACACAGCTATAGGAGCGACACGTAGGCCGTCCTCCTGGCCCTCATATAATGCTTGACCTTTCAAGTGTGTCATTTCGTTCTGACCATCATCGCACCTCCCTTTGTGCATGGAAGCCAACTGAACGCATGTCACTTCATTTTGCTGCATTTTTATTAACCTCTCAGTTTTGGCCCTTGCAAACATGATGTCTGATCGTAAGAAAATAAACACTCCAGCGCAGCTAGCGAACCACCGCTAGTGATATTCGAAACACTTTTTGCCGCAATTTTGCTACTCTCTATATAAATACGCACGCTATTTACGAATAGAAAGAGTGTCTTATTTCGGCAACGTATGATAGTGGCAACCATATTGGTAATTATGTAAACGCAGTCAAAAACTTTTTACCCATTTATGCACAAATCCAATTCTTATCAAGGTCGCCTGCCACGCATTTCTGAAGTTTTTTGAGCAGTCTTTAAAATACGACTGTTGTGTGTGATTGAGCAGGGATGTATTTTTTTGCGCCCAATTCGGGCTACAGTCTAAGCGCAACAAAATCTCCTGTTTCACCACCCTCCTCTTACATATTTGAAGAAAACGCTTTTTCTCTTTCGGTCGCTTTGTGCAATGCTCATGTGCCACAGCAATTTTTGTTGTGTTACTTATTAAGCTAAACAACTTTCGAAAATGGTTTGTAAAGTTATGTAGGTCCAGCAAAATTTCTCTCAACAATACGATTTTGCATTTAAAAACGCAGGCAACAAAAATACAAAATTCCACATATCATTACGGCCCCGGTATTAAACTCAAGGTTCGCTTTATATTGCATTTGCAATAATATTATTGCAAATGCAATATAATTGCAAGGTTCGCTTTATATTGCTTTACTTGACTCAATAAAAGTAAGGCGATTTTGGCATACCGACGGTTTCGTTAATCAGAAATGTTAATTTATACTGCCGCTTCACCTGAACAGGCTTGAAAGATGCGAAATGAAGGATGGGAAGCACGCGATGTAATGCATACGAGTATTCCGATGGACCATCCACCAAGGATGAAGTTTAGCGAAAGAACGTAATTTCAGAAAACAAAGACAAACAAAGAATAAAATATTGCCAAAACAAGTCCGTAACACTCTCACGAAGGTGACACAAAAAAAATCAATTTGCATTATTTATTTCCCCAATAGCATATCCCAGTCCTCATCACTATCTTGTGAAATACAGTGATCGCACTCAAAGGCACACTGACGACGGTTAATTCGAAGTATTTTCAGTGAAACCGATGCCAGGTGAAAACTAGTGCTCAATCTGACAAAAAAAGTACAGATCAGCACCGCTGGTGGCGTGCTGCTATTTACATGCTTTTTTTTTTAACCGTCGAAGGATTGCGCTCGATAAAAACCCTTTATGTGCACCACAAAAAACTTATTACTGAGACAAAATCAACACTGCGATGCTGAGCCTAGATTTGCTGTTCGCTTATCTTTGAAGTCCAGAGGCCATAAAAATGAAATTTATTGGAACATTCATTCGCTCTTACTTGGTTTAATTTTTAATTTCGGAAGAATTTCGCCTTTCTTTGAAGACATCAGACGTTGCTTCGTTCTGTAACATAGGCTTAGAAAACTCAGCGAATAATAAAGCAATGAAAACAAAGAGCGCCCTGAAGAACTCTGCAAAAATATGAAATAAATTCCCGCAAGCGTGTCTGAAAGCAGGAAGGTTCGGTACGGCGACCGAAGCACCGTTAATGTTTCATTGCTAAGAACTCACAGGGCGATTAGGAAATCCAGTAAAGCCTAACTACAGCGTGGCTGTTCTGCATTTATATTCCACTATCTGTGCGAGATCCGAATTAATTGCGCTTCATGCTCAATGCCCTGAACGGCGGAGCCATGGCTGCGACTGCGCATCGATTCCCCGTCAATTGTTCGATCAGCTGAGTTTTTACCACGCAGGTGCTTTATTTTGTTTTATGCTTTGTGAAAATCAGCTGAGCTGAAATACGTTGCTACAGATTATTGAAATCCTATTGACAGTCGGTGTCGTGTGACTTTTACCCGGGATCTACCCTTTATATCGTTACATAACAATAACTGGTTGTGTGCGTATAGATAAACTACGATCACAGAGCCACTATTGCAATCGCAGAGAGAAGAGGGAGTTGCTCGTGGAAGGAGGGCTAGAAACTTGGGAGCGCGAGCGTTTTCGTCTTTATCTTCTTCACAACAGAGTTGTTGTTGCCTCAAAAGCGATGGCACATACCCTCGGTGGGGGACTGACCACTGTTAGAGTTAGAGTTACAGTGCATTGTTTAGTGGCAGACGCGAGCAGCTTTGCCCTTCTCTCTGGTCACTTGCACGATCTGATTCCAGCACCGCCGTCGTCACTTCTCAAAACAAAAACGGGCTATTAGTAACAGCTGCGCTGCAAAGCATAGTATATATCGTCTTGAAGGTCGAATCTGCAATGACTGCTGCAACCTTCTTCGCTTATACTCCTAATGAGCTGCATTATGAGAAGATACAGACGCCGTACTGCATTTGCAGACACATGATATATGAGAGTTGCCTTTTTGTAGCAGCACGAACCTTGATAGCCTGATGAATGACGCAATATTCGTTTTACAGGGCGTGAAATGCAAGATAAAGATTGAGAGACCTACGACACATCCGTTGCTTCCTTCTCGCTTATCCACAGCTCACTCGCTCAAGTTCCACTTACATGCTTTTCGTGTGTTATTTTGAGCAAATTCATGCGCACATTTTCTTACAAGTTTGTTTTAATTATTTTATTTTGCTGTGAAGGCATACTAGACATGTGTATGGCAAAAACCATTCGCCAGGAAGCTCCAGCCCCAACTCACCAACTTAAGACAAAGATCCGGACTTGGGCCGTGCAATTAGCTTTTCATGAATATTTTATTATTTCCAATTAAAGTATGAAAAGTGGTGAATCTGACGGCCGGGAGCCCTTGAGTGCCCGCCGGCAAAGGCCACTACCGCCGCTTGAACGGCAGAGATATTTCTGCGCATCCGGGCCCCCCACTGTACCAAGGTGTGGATATTACAGCGTGGGGTTCAAACTTGCAAACATACCCACAAATGTGGATTAGGTTTGCGAGCTCGTCGCAAAGCTTACATGCATTGGAGTAGCGATCGGGAAAGTTGTGGGCCTACAGAGGGAGGTGTCGGTATGTGATGGTCTGCAAGTGTTTTTCTCTCACTGTCTCTCGTGAGCAGCGAGCTTGATTTGTAGGCTGTCGAACTGTGCTTTCGGTACAGTCGCCTTTATCATCTTTCCTCCGTTCGTTCCAGCTGCGGACGTTTTCGGTGTCTGCTCAGCAAAACACGTGTCCTGGAGGAAGGAAAGGCACAGTGTTTGTCTCGATTACCAGTGTACACTCAAGCGCGCTGTGCGAGAAGAGATAATGCAGGGAGTAGAAGGAATTACGAGAGAAAGAAATGCCGTAGCGGAGGTACATTACAGTGCTCTTTCATCGCAAAACCCGCAGGTGTCGTTCGCATTTCGGTTCCAACTAAACGTGGCTGCTGCCGTCGACAATTGCTCCTTCGTGCTCAGGTTCAGTATAAGACCGGGTGAAACGCAGCAGGAGCCCGTGTGCTGTGTGACTTCATGGGGCTAACCACTAAGCCATCGCAGCGAAGGTGGCAAACGAGTGATCAAGAGTTACGGCGCTTCCAACAGCGAGAAAGTCCTTATACATGCAGCAAGGGACGTCGAATATGTCGACAGTGCAAAGAACAAAAATTTGCTTACACGGATAATGACCGCTAGATTTGAAGTCACAATCACTATTTAATCCCATTTATTTTAGGTCGACACCACTCATTCATTGTCAGTGGTGATAATCACAGTCTTATGATTCATGAAGTGCTTTGAAAAGTTGGGTACGGTCTTCACATTGCACTAGTGTCTTAACGCAGGTTGCATGCAGGTGCCCCTTGACGTTGTCTTTTGTTTTTAATTCGTGTACAGCATAAAGTTGTCTTCTGCCATGTGATGTACAGACGATTTCTGCTTGCTCCTAATTGACGTCGCCAGTGATGAGAATCGATGACACCCGTAGCACATGCGCTTGAATCTGCGTCACAAAATCCAATTCGTCTCCCTGGGAACTGCCGGGCGGCTTCTACGTCTTGGCTGACACACTTCGATATATTATGGAATGAGACGAGTGGTCTCTTCCTTTCACTTGTTCCATAAACGCTTTTGTGACGGCAATGTTGGTGCGAACCCTTCATGCTTGCGGGCTTGGACAGTTGGACGCGCTGTGACCGTGGCACGAGGTTCTATCGCGTCCTGTCCGTCCAGCCAACTGACAAGAGGTCTCCTTCAGGAGCTAGTCGCGAGACTAATGTGAATGCTTCTCGTTTTAATGCCTTAGAATAAGAAGCTCCATCGTGAACAAGAATTGTCCAGCGCCGTCTGGCGGCGTAGTGTTGTGTGCACTTGCCACGTGCGGTGGTTGGCACATGGAAGTGAAGTGCCACCTGCCCCTCGTTACATTCGGCAGATGGCAACGTGGGCGTAAGGAAATCCCCCTCTCCATTTCATAGCTGAGGAGGGAGAGGCCAGAATGTGTCTGTCAGGGAAACAACCCTACGAATGTGATAATATAAAATGTGTAGGGACTATTATTTACTACGTAAATCAGAAGAATTTTAACGACTAATAATCAAAACGTATATCAGAAGAATTTTAAATGTTCATGAATCACCCAGAGTGTAATTGATAATGACTAACCTTGAATCAGTAAAAATGAGAATACTTTAAGTGACTCAGCAAAGAGGAGAGTATGTTGTTGAAAAAGTTATTCATTGAGCAAAGAAATAGATGGCAAAGTATATGAGAAATTATGAATACGGGATAAGAAGCATAAGATAAGCATTTAAAGAGAACAGGAAGACACAATGCTAACGCTTTGTCATCATATTAGATAATTGAGCGCTCAGGTAATTTTAATCCAGATATGCATTGTTGGTCTATGTTCAAATGTACGTCCCTGCCCCGGACTAACTCCTAGCTTCCCGTTCATAGCGCATCCCAATTCTGTCAAAGCCAGCCAGCGAGAATTGAAGATTGCAGGGCAACAGCTTTGAGCTAGTATCCTTCTGAGAGGATGCGAACGTCTTCTATCCACGCACCCCCTCCTTTCTTCTCTTTTGCACTCTTACACTTCTGTGGACGGAGAAACGCGGTCGGGATGCCCTCTACTCGCAGTTGTATTATGAAGGCTGCTTCCAAAGCATAACGCTAGCTGTCAACCCCTGCGGCTTCCTGCTCAGTGAGTAGTCATTAAGAGGGTCGTAGCTGGGATCGTCGTTTCTTCCGCTAAAGTGTCGGGAGTGTTTTGTAGCTTTAGTTAACGCTTTTTCAGCGTTTCTTGCGTGACTTTTTTTCCTCTGAAGCTCAGCTGTTCCTTGTGCGCGCGTTTTCTTAATATCTCTTTTTTTACAGCACGAGTGCGGTGGAGCAGAAAGCGTGTAGGACACAGTCTCGTGTTCGCCTCGGGCGCTTCCCGAGAGTAAGTGCTACTGTACCTGGCTTCGGAACCATTGCCCTTAGAGTGGCGCTCTAAAACAGAAGCTTGTGTGTGTGCCGGTGCGCGCCTGGGTGCGCGTGTGCGCGACCACCCTCAAACAGGAAACAGCTGGGGCCAGAAGGTAAACTGTCCAGTGAAGGGCGGCAAAGCGAAGTGTATATCATTTTTTGCCTCCTGTGAGAATTGTAGAAAAGAATGTTTCAGGAGTGCAGTGGAGTGGAGTGGAGTGGAACAGTTGCAGCAAGAAAGTTGTGCCTTCTTTACCTCATTTTTCTCCAAGTCTGTGAGTTGTAACACTGTAGAGGGATAAACTGCTAGCATACCCGAATGGCCGTCGTCACGGGAGTGTCTGACGCAGTTTGTTCAATCATGGTCCATCTACAAAGATACATCACATTTAAGAATCCTGCTACCACCAAAACAAAACATTCTAAACAAGAGAAGTATTGAAATTTAAAACAATCTTTCAAAAATTCATTTTAATAAGAAGCATAGACGAGTGCAGCGCCTTGTCAAAAGATATCCTAAAGTGCTCTGATATACAAGCTTTTGAAAAGGTTCTTATAAAATATTTGTAGCTCAATGGAATTGTGTTAACTTATAATTTCACATCTATTGCTCCTTTAATTTTCTTTGTCGGTTGTATTCAGTCCACGCGTTATATTTTTTTTAAATTACTTCAACAAATAATGACCTTTTTTAACTTGTTATTTTTTACTGAAGTGAAAAAGGTTTTTTCATATATTAAACATTCTGTCTTTTAGTTTCAATAGCATGGTACATACGGTTTAACTATGCGGAATGTTTGTGCATGACTGCATTTTCGCTTATTGTCGTTTGTGTAGTTGCATTGGATTTTTTTATATATGACCGCAACTCCTTCTTCGGCAGTCGATGCGAGGACGAATAAATAAATAGACAGAAAGCAGATCGCTGTCACGAACATCATCTAGGCTTCGAACTGTGCATTTCTATTTCAAAATCGCACCTAACTCATGCCCAGCATTACTTATAGACAACCTAGCACTGCTTTTTATCAGCATAGAAGTGATCTCTTGCGAAAAAAAAGAAAGTAAGAAAGTGTTAAATATTCCTCAGGAACCAAAGGCCAACAGTAAAACCTTATGGGTGAAACCCTGCCTCAGCCGTCTAGCGCCTGATGCTAACTGTAATGGCTGGGAATATCTAAACGCGGCCCAATAAGGTGCATCAAAATTCTCATTTGTGGTCCTCGCGTGGAGGAAATGAGATAAGAGATAATTTCACAAAACTATGACGTGACGAATTGCTGAGTAATTTTCTTTTTTCTTCCTTAAAAAATGCTCAAAGCAAATCGCGACCAGTAAATCGAAAAGTGTAAGGCAAGTTTCCCGGAAGCCTGAATTTTAATTGCCTCAATAGTTTTAGCTTTGGCACGCTGTTCGCACGACAATAAGCAATTATTGACGCGGCAAATTATTTTTTTCAAAAACAGCCAGCTCATCTGAGAAGAAGGCCCCATTTGTACATATGCACCTACAATACGTCTAGTTGACTGTAGTTCCTCTGGAAGTAGCGAAAGTTGAGGGAAGTATATTAGCAGCGGTTGCAGTCTGCCGATCTCCTAATGTTACGCCAGAAAGCAAACTACTGCCTCTCAGCGTGAAAAAGTCAGTTGTAAAAATTCCTAGAGATTCAATGCACCACATATTTCAAAACGTTCTCTGTTTTGTTACTTAAGCCCTGTTAGTAGCTTTTCACCCGTGAAATAAATGAAAGCAGGTCAGTAACGTTCCTCTGTTTTGACAACTATTTTTAAATGTTTAAGGCTACGTGCAGACTAGTGCTTTCAAATATTTGTTTTTATGCTAGGAGCAAGAAGGGGTATGTTCAATCCTGCTCGGCCTAACTGCGTTCCGCGATAAGGTGCACAGTGTGCTCCGCATTTTACCTAATTAAGAGTGAAAAAAATAATAAACTGTCGAGAGAAAAGCAGCACAGTACACAATGTGTGCCAAGCGCACAGGGCTTAAAAGTCGGCTCCGGTAAGAACCACACAATAGTTGTGTCGCATCCAAACTTGTCAGGCCGCTCGGAGCGAGAGCAAAGAAGCGAATCACGCACAAGCGACGAATCTCCTGTGGTCAAGCCCATTGCCGCAGTCGTTCCCAGGGATCGCGCCACAGTCAAACCTTGGCCGCGTGATGAAGGCTCGAATGGATCTCGGTCACGCGGGTCATTTGCGGCAGGAGCCTCTTTCGGGAAAGAAAACAGAGAGACTCGGAGAGAGAGAGAGCAGGTTGCTCTGTTTCGTCCCCACTTGCTTCCGACCAAGCACCACATCTCTGCCTCTATATCGAGTGCGCCGGCTGCGACGCATATTCAGTATGGTGATGTTCGCAGGGAATTGAGTGCGGGCTTTCGCCCGTGCCCTCTCTTGGAACTCCATATAAGATGTTGCCCTGAGCAAATAACGCTGCCTTGCTCTGCATCCTCCACTAAGCTCTCTGCTAGTCCGCCTCAGCCACCGTTTTCGCCGTTGTCTTTCCAAATTCTATCTCTACCCCCCCCCCCCCCCACACACACACACACACAACATCCACAAGATCACCTAACCGCTCTCATGCTGTCGCCTTCGATTTGCTTGCTGCATACCACTGGGACAGCACGCCCTGGCATTTCAATGAGCCTTCAAAGAAGTTGGCGAGGTTCCTCGGAGGTTATGTAAAATATTGAAAACAATACTGCTAGCGCATTGATAAAGGAAGCCAACCGTTACCTTTAGCGAAAGAAGTCATTTGTTCATTGTTTCTTCAGTGCGAAAAGTTGGAGAAGTTTTACATAAATGTCGAATATCTTTCAAGCGTTGCAAACTCAAAATTACCACCATAATGGAACAATAATCTATTATCACTTTAGAATATATCAATGAAGACATAGCCTGTAAGAAATTTGTGCTCCTTTTTGGCCGAATAAGCTGAATTGGGGATAATTAACTTAATTTAGGCCATAATCAATCTTTGAGAAAAAGTTGCACAAAAAAAGTGGCTCTTTTGCGCGAACCTATCTTCGTGACTCCGTAAAGCCTCTGGCAACAAGCGACAACTTTAACCTATATTCTCTACTGCGCCCGCTTCAAGTGAGAGCCGACCTTTTCCTTCCCATGGCTTCGTTACGATAGAACTGTTGGTTATTATGAAAAGTAAGTATGATCGGCTTTTTGCAGTTTCTTTATCGTACAGTTATTACTCTTTTAATGGTGATTTCCAGCGCTCTGGATGAATATCGTACCTCTCGGGCGTCGACTCTGTAAGAAGTGGCGTTCTTAACGCGGACTCCTTTCCTTCCTGTCTTTGTATTATTACATCGCGTTCATCTCAGAAACCTAATTTCTTGCATGAGTGCCGCTCAGTTAACAAAGTGCAATGGAGGTGTTTATCTGGTTCAAGTGCTGTGTCGAAAATCGCATGCCTGGTTCGTAGAAAGAGCGATGATAGCAAAATGCTCGCTCAGGCAGCGATGCCCCTGTGCGCACCGCAAATGTCACAGCAAGGTTACCACGCTGGCTTCTCCCAAATCTTTCCGCCAGACTCGTCGCCGCCACTCCAAGACAGATACTTTACTCTGCACTCTGCGTTGCTAAATCCTTGTAGTTTTGTGAAAACTTGGCCTCGTGTCAGCTAAGTGAGGTTTATACTGACATTGCTCTACGGAGGTTGTAACGTTTCGTACTTGGTTGGTGTCTTGGATGCAAGCAGATCCCACGCAGGCCACTTTCTCGACTTTCGTTATTCTACTCCCAGGACGCATATCTTTAGCAAAGAATTCCTGTTTCAAATTCGTTTAATAAAAGTGCCGTCTACACAAGCGGGCACCGGCTTTTGTTTCTTCGAGGCTGCACTGTTTTATCGATCCGGAGTACAACAAGAATCCAGCCGTGCACATCGGCTCGATACACTCAGTGCGAGGTAGAACGATAGTAAGAGAGAGAAAGAAAGAAGAACGCATTCCTTTACATCAGGACATTTCGCGCCCTTCCGTGTTGACCGAGGATATAAGAGCACCGCAAACGCACCAGCGCTAGCGCCTGAAAGACAACCGACGCTTCCGTCATTGGCTTGTTTGCGGCGGAAGCTATTTGCTTGCGTAACACACACATGTGGCTAGTTCCTGAAACCCTCGTTTCCGGTACGCATCAGAAGGACGAGCCAATCATCTGGGTGCGCAGACCGGAAAATAAAGATATTCGACCGAGCTCCGGCCGGCACGCGTTCCTGAGATATCCGTGGGTCTTAATGTGGCAGTAATCACCCTGTCTCTCGCTCCACCCTCCGCTCGTAAAGATCGGCTCCGATTTGGATGGCTGCGCAATTTGCGCGTGGAGATAAGGGAGGCCCGGCGAGGAACAGGCGACCGTGAAGACTTGCGCCAGTGGCTCTTGCAGATGTGTACCGAACATTTCTGTGGTTGCGGACCAAGGGACGTCTGAGTTTGACTCTCACCTTATTCTTGAAAAAAAGTGATTGGAACTTAGGATTGCAAACGCTTGTAGATTTCGAGTTCTTCATATGCGCCAGTGCTACTTGAAACTGAAGCTTAAGCTACTCAGACTACAATTTTTATGATTAAAACTTTCCTTTGTGTATACGCTTCGGTAATATTCGTACTGATTATAAATGCGCCAGGTGGCCAACGGGGCAGCTGAGTGATTTGATTTTAGGCTGTAGATCAGAAGCTGGCGTGTGGGATACCAGCTTCGGCTGGCGCATTTCGATGGGGGTGCACTGCAGAAAACCCCGAGAGCAGTGAGATGTGAACGCAGGTTGAACAACAAAGTGGTCTATATCAACCCAGAACACTCCACTAAGGCGTCTCTCGTAGCCCACCTGTCGTTTCGGGAAGGTAAATCTAAAATTTGCCATTCAAATCTTCGGAAGAGCAAAAGAAAAAAGAAACCGCAAGGCACTATCTGTCGAAGCGTTTGTCTGATTGGGCCACCTTTTCATTTCATAATTTGTGCGTGAATCGGGCACCCGAAAAAGTAGCTTTCATGCGTGACCAACTTTGGTAGTAAATTTCCAGCGATGACATGCACCAGCGTGCAGCTAGCTGCATGCTGACAGGGCTAATAAATTATCACGTAGTTGATGCCTCTCGTATATTCACAATATTAATCAAATTTTCCAATTTCTCACTTAAACATAAGACGATTTTTCCTAATGACTGTTCAATATTAAGCCCGTAATCATGCAATTCAAAATTTCGCTACGTTGCTGGCACGTTTTTCTCTTCCGTGACACTATTCTCACCATTTCTAATGAAAGATATTTGACTCCATTCATCTGTCAAGCTAATATCACAATATTTAAAAGCACGTTTGTATTGTTACTTTTCTAGCTTTTATTGTAATTAACATACTTGCTTCGATTCTACAGCGTCTTCACTTTAACAAGTCAAGCATTGCACTGCTGATTCTCCTCTAAAGATGCGAGGAGTAATTTCGCTTGAATATTTCAAAGTTTCGTGATAATATCGTCTCTATTTTTTTTAATGGCGCAGCTTTTGTAGCCACCATCGTTTCCCAGCTTAACTGTGGTTTTCAGCATGAAACTACACCATCACATAGAGAGGACACGTGAGTGATAATCATCGAAGCATGAAAACATCATCACTGGTAAGATTATGATCGATAGCATGACATGGTAGAACTGTAATGGCACCTGCTACAGCCGCTGCTTTTTGGAGTTATTACAAATAAGAGGCTCCAAGAAAAACCAGCAAACCGTGTAGCAGCTCTACGAGCCCGGCCCCAAATCAAGAATGTTACTGAGATAAAAAATAGCCGCACTAAGCGTTCGGATTAAGCCGGCCTGTTCTTCTTCGTCAATTTCTCTTGGCAATTCATCCCTTCATCGGCTTAGTCTTTCCGCAAAAACCGTCAGTCTGTACTATCTCAATGTCCTCAAGCAAGACCACTCGTTCTCCTTCCGTGACTTCGTTGCGTGACTTTGTTGCGTGATTTTATTACTGCCTCTCTAATGAAATCGTGACCACGCCGACACCAAGTGAAGACAGATGGGTCACGCATCCACCCGCTCGATCGAAGCCCGACAGCGCGTGTGTATGCCATTACGCAAGGAAAAGATTCCGATGAAGACTGGCATTGGGGGAGGGATGGAGTTTCCCGCGGCCGTCCCGTTCCTGTCAGCTAAGAAAGCCGGCTGCGCTCGATAGGCAGATCAATGATGACTCCCCAACGCCCTCGTGGCGTCGTGATGCTCTAAGCTGGGCTCAGTCGTGTCTCCCGCAACGTCTTCTGTTCAACCCAATGCTACTGCTCAAGCCAGAACCATAAGGCTGGGCCTGACTGACCAAGCTGTTTCTAAAACGTTAGATCGGCGCCGATCGCAGCAGTGAAATTGTCAGCCGCGGTCACCCGGAAATATGGGTCATGATGAGAACATGGAAACCCATCAACTAAGATAAAAAAAAGATTTGACAATGAGGAAAAAAATTGGTGCAGTAGAGACTGAAGCGCATTTATATGATGGCTATGCGCCGAAAGCAAGGATGACAGAGAGATACTAAATAATAAACTGTCATGATGCTTATGGCATACTAAGAGTAGTACCTGCCATTTGTCGCAGCTACAACTGCAACATCTGTGCACGTTAGCCTCAGTTTCTTTGAAATTGTCCCATCGGCCCCCTTATTCGGACCACTATCTGCGTTAGCACATATCCAATATCTTGCCACGGTGCCAACGTTTGCATATATCGCATTTCGTTCTCATATTCGATTTCAGCCGTCGATCTAGGTTACTGTCTAGAAACTAGGTTCCTCACAACCTTCTGGGCAAGTTGTGATGACGTCACATGGTCACGTGGCCTCATGACGAATCAGCGAATTTCGTGAAATCGGCGGGGCTTCTGTGTAACGACAACTGTAATGCAATCGCAACAAAACACCGGGTAGAAACGTAACATCAGTAGTAGGTACTGGTTTGCTATCCGCCAGAGAGAAGCGGGTAGATATAGAGCGGCAGAAGAGCTTGGGGAAAATTGAAGTACACGCGATAGGCAAGGCTGCACAATCGTGTGCCCCAAAGTAGTTTGCTGAGGATTCTGCAGGGCTGCTGTGAGGTTGTCGCCTAGACCGCATGTGCTGGCTGAGGATAGTTATGACAATGACAGTTGATAAACCTATTTTGCGGGGTAGGGTACAAACATTTCTTTTAACGTGGTAGCCTTAAACAGTTCGTGTCGCCGAAAATCCGGCGTCGGAGGAGGCGTCGTCGACTTTGAGTAAAAAATCCACAAAACATCCGCCGAGAAGCAACCTTGGAAGTAGGTGGGCCACCTACTAAGCCGACCTGGGGCGCCATCACAACCTGCACACAATATTGTTACAAACTGCGCGCTGTCACAGGTGACAGCTAAATTAATGATTGGTGGCGATTGGTTGCTGCGAAGACAAATCTGTGTCGGACAAGTCCCGCACATAGCAGCACCTGCCACCGCAGGGCAGTAGCGCATCGCTTAAGCGACCCCAGGGATCTATGAACGATAAGTATAGAATGACCAATTCTGCATATATGGGCATTAATGCATTGCCTATTGTATCATACCCTTCAGGCGAACTAAAGTGTACGCTCATATTTTTAAAGCCATGCCACAAATGTTTTCTCTTTTTTTTCTACATACTGCAACCTCTTCAGATGCAGTCTCATATACTCAGTGGCAATGTCACACAGTTTTTTTTTTTGCTTCCATATTTATTGATTCATATTTGAACAGCGCAATAAAACAACGGGACAAAACGACGAAAGGACACCACAAGCGCTGACTCGCAACAAGATTTTTAATTCACGTCAAAGCATCTTAAATACTAAGAACGCCAAACACAAACAAGAGGGAAACCAAAAGAAAAACGACACAAAGCTGCTAATCATGCCCACAAAGGTGACAATCAGCACGAGCGCGAGACTACACATCTTGGCCGGATAAAAACATCACCTCTTTATCAGTTAGTGTGACAGAAGGATCACTAATGCAGCTATCAGGTTCCAAGCGGATGTGAAAAGCCTCCAAAATTTCCCGCGTTAGGTTGTCATTATGTTTTCCTAGGATGACGGTGTTAGACAACAGAGGGGTGCAAGTACCTTCTCTCCAGTGGCGGGCAAGGTTACAAGAAGACCCATTATCTCGGGACCTGTGGTGCTCACTAAGACGAGCGTTGATGCAACGTCCTGTCTGGCCAATATAATTCAACCCGCAAGTGCACGGAATCCTGTAGACAACCCCCACATTACAGGGCACAAAAGGGCTCTTATGGTTGGTCTGACAACCCCCAGTTTTTTTCTTCGCGGTTGTTGCCTTAGCCTTCTCTTCCACCTGCCTGCAAACACCTCTAAGTTTTTTAGGCGCTGAGAAGACCACATCAACATCGTATCTCGCCGCAACATTCTTAAACCATGCCCCACACCATGCGTGTAAGGAACCACCACAAACTTCTTTTTTTCCAGTTTTGGCTTATCCCCGCTCTTGATCCATCTAAGAAGCTTATCGCATTCCCTGGAAATCACATGAAAAGGGTAACCGCTAGATTTTAATCGGCCAACTTGACGCAAAATACTTTCATTGATTCTTTCAAGACATGACTTGTTCATGGCAGATTTCAGGCTAGAAAAAACAATGCCATTTTTTACCAGTTTTGTGTGGCTTGATTGGTAATTTAGAAAGGACTTGGTAGAGAAAAGACTTGCCATGAATAAGTCATGTCTTGAAAGAATCAATGAAAGTATTTTGCGTCAAGTTGGCCGATTAAAATCTAGCGGTTACCCTTCTCATGTGATTTCGAGGGAAGCGATAAGCTTCTTAGATGGATCAAGAGCGGGGATAAGCCAAAACTGGAAAAAAAGAAGTTTGTGGTGGTGCCTTACACGCATGGTGTGGGGCATGGCTTGAAGAATGTTGCGGCGAGATACGATGTTGATGTGGTCTTTTCAGCGCCTAAAAAACTTAGAGGTGTTTGCAGGCAGGTGGAAAAGAAGGCTAAGGCAACAACCGCGAAGAAAAAAACTGGGGGTTGTCAGACCAACCATAAGAGCCCTTTTGTGCCCTGTAATGTGGGGGTTGTCTACAGGATTCCGTGCACTTGCGGGTTGAATTATATTGGCCAGACAGGACGTTGCATCAACGCTTGTCTTAGTGAGCACCACAGGTCCCGAGATAATGGGTCTTCTTGTAACCTTGCCCGCCACTGGAGAGAAGGTACTTGCACCCCTCTGTTGTCTAACACCGTCATCCTAGGAAAACATAATGACAACCTAACGCGGGAAATTTTGGAGGCTTTTCACATCCGCTTGGAACCTGATAGCTGCATTAGTGATCCTTCTGTCACACTAACTGATAAAGAGGTGATGTTTTTATCCGGCCAAGATGTGTAGTCTCGCGCTCGTGCTGATTGTCACCTTTGTGGGCATGATTAGCAGCTTTGTGTCGTTTTTCTTTTGGTTTTCCCTCTTGTTTGTGTTTGGCGTTCTTAGTATTTAAGATGCTTTGGCGTGAATTAAAAATCTTGTTGTGAGTCAGCGCTTGTGGTGTCCTTTCGTCGTTGTGTCCCGTTGTTTTATAGCGCTCGTGGTATTCGTCTCTCGTCTCTTGTGTCCTCGTCTTTTGCTGCGCTACAGTGTACTGGAACCCGTTGTTTTATTGCGCTGTTCAAATATGAATCAATACCAACTCGCCCAGCTCGCAGCCATATTTATTGCTGCTTTATTTTATAACTTTGATTGGCAAGGGTCGTTCTGCGAGTGTTTAGGTTTCCCGAAGCGGACGTTTCTGCGGTGACGAAACCGATTTGCGAAGAGGAGAGCAGCAGGCTAATAAAACGAAAAATAGAAGGATACAAAAACTAGATTACGTGAACATTCTCTTTCATTCAAACCTAGAAACGGTACCTTCTTAAGACGCTATTGCAATGTAAAAACATTTTGTCTCTTTCTCTCTCACACTGGCAAGATCTCGATATTTTTTTCCACCTCGGTTCTTTTTTTTTTTGCTCTCCTGGAAGCGTCGCTGAACCAGCCAGCGCACATCCTATTAACGCCCGTCCGAGATCTTGTCACGAGGCCTATTATTTAGAGCGGCGTCGAGATCCGCTTCGATCAATGAGAACGTCCGCACGCCACTTAAGCCTCCGGACCAGACCTAAGACGTCGACGCTGGGTTCACCCACCCCTTGCGTGATTGCCGGAGCGGGCCTACCAGGGACATTTTTTAAAACATCCTGCTTTCTTGGTGTTCGTTCTTTTGCCTTGCAGCGGCTTTTCGGATGTGTGCGTGTTCTTGACTGACCGGTTTAATGACACGAAATAAATGACGAAAGATGGCGTTTAGGCCTTCCACTTTTTCCAAGTATATAACTTACTTCGAGAAGAGCTGGCGCTAGCGTAGTCTCAGTTGTTATTCAGAGGCCTAGGATTTCTTCCATCATCGGAACTAGGGAGCTGATAAGAGAATGTGGAAACGTAAAAATGACCCCGGATTTTTCGTCCCTTTCTGTTGTAGAATATTTGTTTTTTTTTCTCGTATACAATAGCAGGAGGTATTGATTTTGCAATTGTGGAAAGAAAATGTGAGTGCCTATGATGATTAGGTCGTAGAGCGGAGGAACAGGGGGCTTTTCTTCAGTGTTGTTTGGGGATCTTATTCCAGATCATTAGCCCCCTTCAAGTGTCCCGTTTTGGCAAATAGCTCTGCTCACACCTCCCCTTCTACCAGGAAAACAGCGCATTACTTTATATATATATATATATTGGTGAGTTATTTAGAGACCATCTTTTTTTATTAGCATCTTGATAAAAGCCTTCTTCGCGCTCTTAAACGCTTAAAATTTTTGTTAGTAAGTTCTTTTAGTTTACCTTACTAAAATGCCCGACAATTACTCCGCTGACGCTCTGCGAATGCAATACACTGACACCTGCGATGCGTAACAATTTGAAAGACGAAGAATTTCTGCGCAAAATTACAGCTGGAACCAATAACGAACATACTTGTTCCATTCGAGCGTTACTATATATACACTTTTGATATTACATGGTGGAAGCCAACAGTAGGCGAAACAAAAAAGGATAACGAATTTTTTTGCCAATTTGTGGTGTTGAATCATTAGAGATTAGTAGTGTAAATATTTCATGCCATAAAAATAATTGATAAGAAAGTAGAAGAAAAAAACAACCAAATGCCGCCGATGAGATCTGAACCCAAGACCTGCGAATTTCCCTTCCTGTGCTCTACCAACTGAGCAACGGCAACTTTCTCTTCTTCAATAAACTGAGCTACGGTGACGGCTGTCGAATCTTCTTCTTTATGGGGTATTTACGAGCAGCATAGCCCAATCTTGAGAGTGATAACCAGCGCCACACTCGTTCCCACTGGCGGACAAAATGCATCCTGTATCATCACGAGTGCCACGCAGAAATGTGATCGGACGGTGAAGGAGGAAGCTGTGCGAGAACCCTCTTGTGATACATATGGCATCAAGACTGCCAGATTCTAGGCCCTCGTTAAACAATTCATCAGACAAGGGACAAAACACCTCTTTTTTCCCTTCCCTTGCCTTGTGCTGCTAGTTCTTAATCTCCACAAAGTGCTACGTTCCTAGCGTTCGGGACGTTTCCTTAATCTCTTGGTTCAGATTTACCATCGTTACCTGAAACGGCAAACATTTTGTGATGAAACCTCCAAAATGTCGTGTAAACGGCAGAAGTCATGCGAGAACCGTTACACGAAATGTAGTCGTTGCTTTTCAATGGTTCTCTAAAGCTTTTGTGCTGGCATTATTTGGCAGCTGTAGTGCTGAAAAATTTGATTTTACATATAGGTTACAAGAACAGGACATTATCAAAGAAGGGTGGCAAATGTTCTCAAACGGAAAAAAAACACAGTGACATTCCGTGAAAATGTTCCTGTTGAGGTTTAACTTTTATATCAAATTTCTGGAACAGATTTGCATGCTTTGCAAGTGAGCAATACCTCTTATTTCATTATCTTAGTTTAAATTACCTGAAAAAAAACGAATAGTGTCGACTTAGACTTACGCCCCCTATTTCCGCTTTTATTTTAATTCAAAGGTAGCTGAATTTCTAGGACCGAAATTTTTAAAAATATCAACACCCGAAAACGCCTTCGTTTTACGTATATCAGGTCATAACCTGCAATGTATATGTATAACAAAATTTGTTGTGCGCAAGAACAAATTGTTTTATCCCACAGTACGCACCGCTCTGGTGACATGCCACAGTGGTGTCAATGAAACACATGGTCCCCAGAGGCCCGCACGCAACCTGTCCTTCCCATCTGCGCAGTCGAACAGCTGCTTCCTGCGCAGAAAATAAGTGCATAAACATACTTCCATTCAACTGATTTTACGTTTTCTATTCTTTCACTGCAGTCGCTCTCGACTTCTGTTTGCAGTTACTCTTACGTGTGGGAAACAAACAAGCTATCGTGACACCTGGAATTCACGGTGTCGCGTCTTCGTCTATATTCCTCCCCCCATTATTTCCTTCTCTGTCGTCCGTGCTGTTAATATTTTTTGCTTGAGCTCAGACTGCGTGTGCCCTGTCAGCCCGCGAATCAGCCTAGCTAGACGCTCTTTCTGCTTCCCAAGCCGTCCTTCCTAAAGAGGAATCGAGCCGCACGGCAATGCTTCTAGCATGCTGAAGAAGCTTAACTCTGCTCCTGCGTCTGCGCCCTTTTTTTCCTCCATTTCCTGAACGGGGGACCTTCCTACGTACCTACCAGTATAAGCGCGCAACGCATCTCTATCTGACAATCCCAGGTCACTGCCTCCCTTGCAAAAACACCCGCTCTTGCATCTTGGACGTCGCATTTCAATTTCTCCCGTTACTAACAGCCCCTTCTTCCCTAACGCGCTGTGTCAAACCCTGTTCACTCACTTCCTTTTCACTAGCGCGTAGAGCTAGTGCATTTTTATTCTTCTCTCCTTATTGCCTTCTTTTTTTTCATATTGTATGCTCTG
Organism: Amblyomma americanum; assembly: GCA_030143305.2. Taxonomy (NCBI): domain Eukaryota; kingdom Metazoa; phylum Arthropoda; class Arachnida; order Ixodida; family Ixodidae; genus Amblyomma; species Amblyomma americanum. The sequence continues at coordinate 48,685 of JARKHS020010356.1, read as the reverse complement.
TGCATCGCAACATCTTCGCGTGGTAATCGCGGCTAAAAGCTGCGGCACACTCCCGTCTCCAGCCGGTGCAGCTCGGCGGGCAGCTTGTCTTTCTCTCGCCGGGGAAATTGCTGTTAGGACGGTCGGTCGGTAGAGAAAGCGTACGCATTCAGCCAGAAGCCGGGACGGTCGAGTGAGACTGAGATGAGACTAAATAACTACTGCGGCCCTCAGTTGAAGCAAGAAACACTAATATAGTGCGGCTAACCAGGATGTGCGCTTTGACCACTCCCTCTGCTGTTTCTCTTGCCGGACCTCTTCTGCGCATCAATCGTTCTTCTAGCTTTTTCTTATGCCTGCTACGTCTTCTCGACAGTTGCTTGCGTTTTTCCATCCCGTGACGGCGGATGCCTTTTCTGATTCTACCCTCACTGACGAAAGGCAATCGCTTAGCGACATGCTTTTTTTGTTATGTTTACGTTAAGTGAGACCGGTTGTGTAAAACTTCGATTTTTTATATTTTTGTCATTGGTTGCTGCTGTCGATTAAACTGAAACCTGGCTTCACATAAATATTTGGGAAGGAGGAATACTATTATCCGTGGATGAAAATTAATATCCATGTACCGTTTTTGCAGAAAGTAACCAAGAAACATAGTTTCTTTCTTGTCCATGTAATGGCCCACTTATGGCACTACTAAAGCTCTAAATCGGAGTAATTTAAGGAGCATTTTTGTCCTATGCTTTAGAAACTGCTGGTTTTTAGGGCTGGCTATTTTTGGAAAGACGGTACTTTTAAATACCAGCTTCAAGCTTTAGACTTACGGAGTTGGCTCATGTGTTTTAAAAGGTTCCTACAGGGAGAGACGTGGGACGCTAAGGTGATAAAAATTTAGCATTGACTACGTCCTCCAGTCTTCACGATTCCCCAAGTTAGAGAGCGCTGATCTGATGCAAGCTCCCAGTCTAATCACTAGGAAGCACCGCAAAGCCTAATATGTGAGACACATAAGGCGGTCTGACATAACGAGGAGAAGGCTGCGTGCAAGCCGCTTTAATCAGCTCTCGTATGTTAAAACGTTCGGAGCACTTGACTTACACCTTACATCATTTTGTAAAAGGGAATTAGTACTTGATGCAATAAGCGGCCGCTGGGACATGTCTTTTTTGGTGGAGATTTGAAATATAACTTGCAAACCCCACTAATGCGATCGCCACTGGGCTGCTTTCTGACATCGCACTACTTCAATAAGCAAGGAAATTATATATTTTTTTCAACAGCCACAAAGTTTTTTACTTTTGTAACGTGAGGAATAGAATTAAATTGGCATGCTGCAGCTGCAGAATTTAGAAACACCAGCGAACGACTATTAAACTGACACTGTCACAATATTGCTGCTACAAAACACTTGTTGCTATGCATCACCAAAAGAAAACATTATACGTCTGTAGCACATTCACGCAAAGGTTGCTCAAATTCGTGAGCTCGAAATGTAGAACAATTTAAGCGCACGGACCTCATATCGCTGGCACTCAGGCAGTCGTGGCGATTAAAAACGAATATTCATTTTTACACAGCCCCATGCGCTATGGCATGTCAGAGAGAGCGCCACCTAGAGCAGACTCATCACCAGGGACGCCTATAAAGCCATCCTCCGGCTTCGCACTTCTGGGATTCGCGGCCACAAGAGCATATCAGTGACTTGTGCACTTTGCTTTCTAGGTAGGCCTTTTTACTTATTGATCAATTTTTAGCATATTCCTGTGGCCGCTGATCCCAATTTGCAGTGTTTCAATGGGTGTGGATTTGTGCACGTATCGCGCTCGCATCGGCTCATTTGCTTCCTGTCGCGTACATGTATGTGAACAGAACTATCGATTTAAACCAGGGGCTGGACTAGTCCGTGAACTTTGCCCGAGACCAACTTCATTCCTGCTTTCCGCATGCCTGACCCTACTTTTGCTTTGTGCGGGCGATGTGGAAGCAAACCCCGGACCAAAGATTGATGACGTGCTCGCACTGTTAAAAGAATGCCATGCTGAAACGTCAGAAACACTAGAAGAAATCAAACAGGACTTAAACAACATCCAGGACCGTGTTTCTGTAATAGAGAAAAGTATGTCCGCTGTACTTGATATGAAGAAAAACTTCGACACCGTGTCTTCTTCTGTAGAAGACGTCAAGACAAATATACGCAAAACAAACGATGAACTTACAGGTGTAGTCGAAGACATGAACAACAGAATGAGAAGGAACAACTTGATTATTAAAGGGCTCGCTGAAGAAGAACATGAAGGGTATGCAAAAACAGAAAAAATAGTTAAGGACTTCTTTAGCGATCATCTTAATATACAGTGCGGTGACATCGAACGTGCCCATCGCCTTGGCCAGCCACGTTCTGATCAAGCTCGACCAATTATAGTTAAATTTCTGAACTTTAAATCTAAACTCGAAGCATTTCAGAATGCACATAAACTAAAAGATCTTACGGAACCAAAAGTTTGGCTAGACGAAGACTTCTCCCCGAAGGTTCTACATGCTCGGAAAAAGCTGCGCGACTTCGCTAAAGCGAATATCAGAGAAAACGAGCGCTATTCCGTGAGATTTGACAAGCTTCACATGAAAAATGGTGTTTACCGGTATGATTCGGCAACAGACAGCGTGAAAAAACTTCCTTCCAGGCATACGCCCCCCGACAATTGACAGTGTTCCGCAAAGAAAGCCAACCGTAACAAAATCAAACCAATCTCCTTGGTCTTGGCAAACTTCCGCAGCATACATAACAAAGTACACGCACTTCAAGCCATTGCACATTCCTGCTCAGCTGATATCATCGTGGGCACGGAAACGTGGCTGACCGAAGACGTTGCATGTCACGACATCGCGCTTCCATCATCGTTTGTGTTATTTAGGAAAGATAGGGTTGATTCTCGACGAGGAGGAGGAGTGTTAATTGCGATTAACAAAGACTTTAATACATCTCTTATTCCTATCGACTCTCCCTTAGAAATAGTCTGGGTTTCTGCTCAACTTGGTCATATGCTTTGCATTATAGGCGCCTGTTATAGACCACCAAGTAGCCATACTGAGTTTATTGAACTGTTAAACGACGCTATCGAGCAGATCCTTGCCAAGCACCCGAATTGCCTCCTTCTTCTAGCTGGTGACTTTAACTTTCCTGCGATTAACTGGACGACGCTAACTGTTGAGTCCGATAGTAACCGACAAGAGAACATTAACTTCCTTCATTTACTTCAATATCACCAGCTCACCCAAATTGTTCACGAGCCCACTCGCGGTAACCATATCCTGGACCTTATCCTAACAACCCATCCTGAACTCTCAGACATCCACGTCTTAGAAGAAATAAGAGACCACAAAGTTGTGCATTGTTCTCTTCTAATTCCACGGACCGACAAAACAAAAACCAAGAAGCTTATCTACAACAACGCACGTGCGGATGTTGAAAAAATGAACCTGTTGCTGGAAACTTTCACAAGCAGTTTTCAGGCCAATTTTCATAACCGCACGACTAATGAAAATTGGAAGTTGTTTTGTGAGAAACTCAGAGAAATTGAAGATTCATGCCTGCCAAAACGAATGATAAGCACACGTACTAACGATCCTTGGTTCACCGCAGATGTCAATAGGGCACTAAATAGGAAGAAAAGAGCATTTAGAAAAGCGGTTTGATCAAAGGAAGCTACAGACTGGGAAAGCTACAAAAACATTTCCAAAATAGCTGAGAAACAAATTTCTGAAGCCAAAGACAAATACTTTAATTTTACACTTCCTAGTTTGATCAGAACTGACCCCAAGAAATTTTGGAACACTGTTAACCCTAAAAGCGCTAGTACGGTTCCTGTTCTTTTGGATGTAAACGGCAGCCCCCTACCTATAGAACAATGTGCAGAGCAATTCAATAGCCACTTTTCACAAGTTTTTACGGACGAATTGCCCATTTACAATCCTCTCCTGCTTCCTGAGGCCCATATCCAGATTCCCTTTTCACCCATTCACATATCTGCGCTTGGCGTGGCTCGTGCAATTGAACGCCTACCTCACCACACTAGCCCAGGACCCGATGGTATCAACGCGAAACTGTTAAAGATAACCTGCCAGCACACAGCTTTCCTGCTATCTCTCATTTTCCAGCAGTCACTCGATACGACATGTGTGCCAGAAGATTGTAGGTCCGCTTATGTAATCCCGGTATTTAAATCTGGAGACAGGTCCGTTCCTAATAATTACAGGCCGATTTCACTAACCTCGATATGTTGCAAGGTACTCGAACACATAATATACACTAACATTATGACTCATCTTAACCAGAACAACTTGCTTCATAACAACCAGCATGGCTTCCGCAAACATTTATCGTGTCAGACACAGTTATTTGAGTTAATAACGGACCTTCATCAAGCAATCGACTCTTCCCTCTACATTGACTCCATCTTCATTGACTTCTCTAAAGCCTTTGATCGCGTGCCTCATAACCGCCTGATGATAAAAATACGAAACCTGCAGCTGGACCAACATACCACGCAGTGGATTAACGCATTTCTAACAAATCGCTTTCAGTCAGTTAAGTTAGGGAGCTTCTCATCAAGACGTACAGGTGTTGACTCAGGAGTTCCCCAAGGTACGGTGCTGGGTCCACTGTTTTCTTAATATATATTAATGACATCACGTCGAACATAACCATCCACAATACGATTATTTGCAGACGACTGTGTGATTTACCGAGCAATATCGAGCCCTTGCGACATCGTTGCTCTCCAGACTGATCTTGACGAGCTAACTCATTGGTGCGACAGGTGGCAAATGGTAATAAACGCAGATAAGACAAAACATATTAGGTTTACTTCCACTGCTAGCCCGAGTCCTAACGCCTACACAGTTAATAATACTATCATTGAAACTGCAGCGTCGGTAAAATACCTCGGTGTAAATTTTAACTCTAATTTATCCTGGAACACTCATATTGAACTGATCACTGCCAAAGCCTTAAAAAAACTTGGTCTTCTTAAACGCCGACTACACCTAGGCAACCAGGACACAAAACTGAATGCATTCAACATGCTAATCAGGCCTGCGATCGAATACGCGTCAGTGATCTGGAACCCTCATCATACCTATCTTATTAACATGTTGGAATCCATACAAAATAAGGCTGCTCGATTCATCCTTTCCCGTTACTCTAGATACCAAAGTGTAACAGCACTGAAAACATCGCTCCATCTACCGCCACTGGTCATGCGCAGAAAATTCAGCCGCTTATCTTTTTTCCACACTCTTTACCACAGCAACACACCATTTGCAAGTTCACATCTTCTCCCGGCACCGCACACATCGGCTCGTGTAGACCATATCAAGAAGACTAAACCCATTTTCGCTCGGACAGAACGATACAAGTACTCACCTTTGGTCCTGGCTATTGAAGAGTGGAATTCGCTTCCGTCTAGCATTGCGAATATCACTGGAACATCGTCATTTCAAACAGTTCTTTGGTCATACTTAGAAAAGTCCAATATAGAATGATGTGCGTTTCTAGTTTTGTGCGTTTTGTTTGCTTCAGTGTGTGCGTGTCGGCCCAAACGTTCCTCGAAATGTTAGATGCCATCCTTTGTAACTTCTGAAGGTGTAATTTTTGTTATTTGATTTGTGGGATTTGTTACATGTGCATTTTTCCAAGCATCTGTTCATAGCCACTTTTTCCTATTAACTTGTACCCTACTTCTTAACTTGTTTATTTCTGTGTTCAGCCGTTTATGTTTTGTGTTGTATATTTAAGTTTACCTTGATGAATCCCCCCCTATGTAATGCCCGCATTGGGCCTTTAGGGTATTGAAATAAAATAAATAAATAAATATAGCCGAGAGCTCCGGCATAATTCTAGCGGCGTTGTACTTTTTCGCGTGCTTGGAATTCCGAATGCACGCTTGATTTTTCCATGCGGTTTCAATTTAAACTCTACGATTGTAGTGAGGTTCCAACTGGTAAACAGCCTACGCTTGATTGGCAGAATGGCGTAGCCACGCAGCTAAAGCGGCGGTGTGGTTCTCATGATGAAAGTGCGCTCAGGATTTTGGGGACCAACAGAGTGACCTCGAGCGCTGAGCTGTTCTTAGCTCCCGGTTGACGACTATAGCCATAACCTAATTGACGTTCCGACTTCCATGCACTCGAATTACTCTGCACCCAGGTGACTCAACACTAGAATACCTATATTGGGTCGGTGCGCCACCACATGAGGCTGTCGTAGCTTACAGGTCTTTGCGACTGCTTGCAATACAAAACACAGTTACGCCCAGGTTTTCCGTTATGATCGCCCAAAGTATTCTAGCTTTTTAAAAGCACTTTCAGCTCTCGGACTGGTACTGCAAACGCTTACATGTGGTGCATTTCGCCTGCGCATGTTCTACGAACATTCTGAAGTAATACTTATTTTAGTAATCCAGAGCCAACTCTAGTTGGTTCCTGAACAACTAGAAAGAATAAATGAAAGGGCTGGACAAAATAAATATACTGCGAGAAACTACCCGGAGCGAGTGGCACTGACGGCGGAAGGGTTTTAGCTTCAGATATGTAACGACGAGACATGGAATGCTATTGCGTAAACGATCTCGGGAAAGGTGCGCTTGCTTGCTCCGAAGCACCTCTAACTGTGACGCTTGAAGTTTACGCAATGTGCTAAAAATAAACTTGTAAGCTTCGCCTTATTCGTTGCGTAGTGGGTAGGTATCCAAGCATCTGAGGTCACAATCTCTATTTAGAACCTCTATGGACCGAAAGCAGCGCCGAATTGCAGGGCACACAGAGAGGAGGGCCTCCGTCTACGGAGGTGTTGCCTTTTGCGACACATACAGTTACGCAAGGGCGCGCGCAATAGCGCCTCTTTTTTTGGCTTTCATTTCGACTCTTGGTAGTAAACGCACTTTTCTCCGCGCAACAAGCCGAATTTCGTCTTCAATGCCCGTAGGGGATCTTTCAGCTTGTACGACATTCCTTACTTGATGTTATTTCCGTATGCCTTCGTTTAGTAACCGCCTCCACTGGCAAGCAAATGTTTTATTGCCGTTTATATTTATTTATGATTTTTTTTTTCAGATGAACACCGGGATCTAAAATCTCCCAGACCTGATTGCTACAACAACAAAATCCAAAGACTCAGTGCACCCACGCCACGCTCAAATACTAGCCTTATCATAGAGTAAATAGAAAGAACAGCGACAGGCAGTTAGGCTATAAGTGCCTTAGCACGCTCTACAGCTGATTCACCGAAACCCTTTCCTAGAATGCACTTAAAGCGTCTGTATATAGCCGCGGGCCAAAATAGCCTTCTGCAATGTCTACCATGCTGATGCTTCCAAAATTGCCCCCTTTCGACTTTACATAACAGCGGGGAAAAAACGCGGACGAATGGGGAGTACGACGATACAAGCGCTGTCTCAATTCTTTCGTTTCTGTTTAGTTTCACCACTTGGAAGAGCGAATGCAACACAGCACGCTAGCCAGAGGAATAGGAACAGGAGACACGTGGCACTTACGCATGAAAGTTTATTGAAAGCGCGCCCGCGATCGCTGCTTCGCACAAGTGTGTACTGTCGAGCTACGGGTAGACCAAAACGGTGCAAAAAAAGGCAGTAAAATATTAGAGAATATTTTATGCGGTCAAACCATGTGCTAAAGATGAAAACCTTTCAGGATTTCTTACATCATACAGGTGGACTCACTATTATCTATTTTCTCTTACAGGGTCGCTGTGCTTGACCTCCTTTCATTCTTCTTTTTTTTTCTCTCTTCCTCCTTAGCCTCCGAAACTTCATTTACTTTAACCAGAAGATATTCATTTGTCGAATGAACTACACGAAGGACTCACTAAAGTTCGATTCCACTCTTGCCCTGAATCAGCCTCGGTCAGCAAAGAGCCAATTTTTCTCACAGCCTCATCCATTGCGCTTTGTCTCTAGTTTCTCTAGGCTTCAGCCAGTGGGGTGATCTTTGCGTTCTCGTTCCCTGAAAATTGTGTGGAACTACGCTAATGCTTTGCAATGGTGTTGATGAAAACACACACACCTTATCACCTTTGCAATCGTCTCTGAAATCATCGCCCACATCCATCAATGTTTGCTTTCTTCGTTATTTTTCTCTCTCTCTATTTCAGCTAAGCGACAAAGATGAAGTCATACTTTACGCCGAGATGCGCTTTTTGATTTTTGACGTGGCGTCTTCCTCCCAATGCGAGGATCCTATTTAAAGGCCGCGCTTGCCTTCGTCAAGAAGATTCATGCTGGCTAGCGTGTAGATTGCGTATTTCATTTCGTGATTTTTACTTAGTGATTACGGTATTCTCTCGGTAGCATCCGAGTCATTAGTTGATTTCTTAGACTTCTCAACGATAGAAAAACCGGAGATTCCTGAGTTTTTTTAATATACCCTAGAAGGGGTAATTTCTTTCTCCTGCTGCGATATTTTCAAAAAAGTGCCCTTGAAATTTCTGCCCACAGCACAAAGAAACGTTTAAAAGCGCATCCGAGGATTTACATAAAGCTTTCTATGTTCGAAATAAAAAAAAGAGGACAACTTGCGTTTCTAAATGCGAAGGATGGAGTAGCGCCTGCGTGACAGAAGCGTGTGACGTATGCAGTGCCTCTGATCATTCATTACTATGAAATGTGAATGATGTTATCAAGTCTATGCTGAACGCAAGCTGCCTCAAGAGGCATTTGAGTCGGCAAGACCTGAGCTCTCTCCTATTAGAAAGCCAAGCAGTGCGTACACTCTGTGAGCTTGAGTGGAAAGCATATTCTCAAAATTTTCTCCCATGCGTCCAGTCCATGCTTCGTGCCCACCTTATAGTCTTGAGCGTAGCGAATCAATCCACACTTCGAAGAATAAGATTGAGAACGGTATTTTTAAACACTCCCGGGGTTAAGAGTATTCATCATTGAAAACATTTTTCAGTTTAACAGTTAGGCATCATTGAGAAATAAGACATGAATGAAAATTTATTGCAAAGTTCGTGCTAGCAGCAACGCGAGGTTTTCGTGCGAAGTTTTCGTGTTCTTTGTCAATCTATTGAGTAGATTTTATATGTCTATAAACAGCAGCAAGAAACTGTATTGGCCAGTCTGTGATCTTCAGTTCCTTGACACTTCCTTTCAATAAGATGTGTGGGAGAATCTACTTGGGTGGTATATTTGAACATGATTTGCACAGGTTTATTACGTGCACCGCGTGGTAAATGCGCTTTTCTCACTACATTTCTTATTATTTGAGAATATGCATTGTTACATTTGCGTACATGAATTTTTACATCAAAAATAGTTTTCTATATCTTATCTTGCCGTTAAATCCAATGATTAAGGAACAAACTCGTTGGTCTCATCGCTTTCATTTTATCGCCCGTATAAACACAATGCAACGTGAAACACACTTACACGGCAACGTTGCGAGTGCGACCGGTCATGTTTTTGAGTTTACTTTTTGCACAAGTGTAGTTTTTATAACAAAGCTTGCTTTTATATCAGTGCTTTCAATTGTTCAAATTGCCCCTAATAATGTAAACCTATCCTTTTGGCGTATGACAAGAACCAGATCTCGAGTTCGCTTGTATTGCTAATTTGCACTGCACACATTTCACTGTAGGCACTGTCACTTTTTGGGTATTCAACTCTATCAAGCTGAGAAAAAAATTATGCTGTTGACGAAGGTAAGTACCTGTGTCGGCTTGTTTGACGCCAGCGAAGGCTGACAATAAAAATGAAGCTAAGCGGACTGTCTTGAAATAAACTGGAAACGACCGCAGTTTTAGTCACTCTTAAAAGGATTGTGTTGCTCTTGTTTGCTCAGCATGGAGCTACCTTGCATTAGACTAACTCCAGCCACTTGAACCTGATCTATTTTCTAAATGGGCACTTTTCCATTCAGGCACAGGATAATAAAGCGACCATGCTGCGGGAATTACTGCGAGTTTTCGCGTTGCCGTAGAAACTGCGATATGATATCTAGGCGCTCGAATGTTTTCTGCTAAAGAAGGGTAACAAAAAACACTGCAATGGAAAACATCCGCTTCGTCTAAATTGAAGCATAGTCTGCGAAAATTGATTGAAGCAATTAAAAATGTCTCGCGGCGTTACACGGAGCCGTTTTTGTACAGAAAGCAGGCCGCTTGGCTGAAGAGAGGCGTTTTTTGAGCTAACATTTCAAGCATGCGTTAAAGGAGTGACAAGGCGGGCGATCGCCCACTTCTTATTGACCGTTAAGCGTAAACAAACACCAAAAAAGCATGTCCTTATAAAGCATGATTTTCCGGGTGCTTCTTTTCTTTCTGGTCCTTTTGAAATTTCATGGTAAGCACATACTGCCGTTGTTTCTTCGCATTCCTTAGAGACAAAGGCTGAGCCGTCGCCTTTATGTCGAATGACGGCAACCACTTCTGTTTAATTTTCAGAAATGCAGATAATGTAGGCTGGTTATGGTTCTAAAATAAATTTGATAGTTGAGTGGTAGTGTCCGTTCGTCTATACTCTTCCTCGTCTGTTTTTTTTTTTTACCACGCCCTAGTTCTTGTAAATAGGATTCAACAATTAACCTTTACGGAAATGTCAAAAGCGTTCTTCATTGTTTATTTGCATTTCTGAAAGAAAAGTAGCGCTTCTTTCCTGTCGTCTCTACCACTTTTTTCCTGTGATCTTCCTTTTTAGCGCACAGCCTTTCAAAAATGAATATGTACCAACTAGCCTGTCAGAAATCCTTACTAAGCACATTTCTCCTACTACGGGCTCTTTACTCTGTCATCAGCCCAGGACAAGCTGCTGCTACTCTGTGTGTGAACCCAATCGCCATCGCAACCTGCCGTTCTCGGTTTTTGTCTTACTGCATGAAGCGGAGAATTGTGCCCTGGGAAATTCGACTACTCTTCGGTGGCCTGGAGCCCTCATGGGGCCATTCCCGAAGGATCTGCAAGATTCTGAAATCCGAATCCTGGCGACAAGTGCGTTACTACTATGACTGGCTCCGAATTCTTCTGTATGAAGGGAGTGATCCTTTCCTGGCCAACTCACTCTTAGTGATACAAGAAGCTAGCAGCTGGATCCATCGAGTTTCTGTGGCAGACAACGAGGAGTTTCACTGCCTCCAAAAGCCCGACAAAAATGCGCTTCTTTCCTGTCGTCCCTACCACTTTTTTCCTGTGATCGTCCTTTTAGGCGCACAGCCTTTCAGAAATGAATATGTACCAACTAGACCGTCAGAAAGCCTTACTAAAGTTTATCTGCAGTGCTATCAAGCGCAAAGCTCCAGAAGAAGAATCACCCAAACAACCCGGAGAATGTACAACTAGATCAAAAACAGTATTTTAAATTTTACATAATTTTTGTACTTTATCATTTCAACCCATTTCAAATTATTACCGTTAGCATTAGATTCTACGCGATGCATGAATGCAAGCCGGTGTGCACGCGGATATACAACATTATCCTGCAGATGTATCATGACATCATCAGCTGCCATTTTAACACTACCGTTCCCTTTCCTTCGCTTCCCCTTTCTCTCGTGACATGACAGGGCCTAGTTCTCTTACGTTATTTATCTGTCTCTCTCGCCCACAACCGAATTCCAGCGGTCTTTAAAACTGGAATGAAAGTAATCTGCGCCATTAATTTTTCGGATGCGCTATTCTCTTTTCTTCTACGAATCCCTGAAAGCAAACAGGAGTGGCTATACTCAACAAATATTGCACAACCTGTTCTTCACGCTTCCCTCTCCAACCAACTAATGAGCTAATGATTTTCACCGTATTTTTATTATTTATAAATTTATCTTTGCACCAACCAGAAGCAAACGTAGTAAAAGTAACGCAGTCCATATTACAAACACAAACCCTTCAAACATGAAAAAGACGACCATTAATACGACTGGCAGGCGAAAAGTTTTAGTGTCAAGTTCAACAAATCTCAAGCGAGCAGTTGTCATTGACCAATTTCAGAGAACAAGTATTCCATAAAAAGATCTCCGTTCATGACTTCAAGCAGATTTAGTGCGCGGTCCTGCCTGAAGCAGGTATGAGAAAATTTTGTGGCTCGAGACATGAACAACTGTATCATAGGGCGGAACAAGCTTCCTTCCCACTTAAGCGCTGACGCTTCCGCCGTATGATAACTGTCCTCGCAAGCAGAAAACCTGAAGTGTGCACGAACTGTTTCGCTCGTTCAGGTAACCACGACCACAGGTTGCGACCGCACGTGGGGGCGTCTCTACCTCATTGAAGATGACGGGTGCCTGGGGCACGCCATGCTGCTCCCATTAAGCGAAGGATAGAGCGGTCACGGACCATTCGATTCGGCATAGGGAAAGAACGGTCACATCAAGGGCAGCGATTTGCATGTTGACATAGAATGAAACCTAGCCTGACTCGTTACTTGATTCTCTTTAGCAAATTGAAAAGATAGCACGTCCGGACTAGGTTTTGGGTTTAAAGTAGACCTTAGTATCTTAGGCGAATAACAACGGTGTTCTGACTATTTTTAACGTGATAGAGTTAATGGCTCAGTTCTCCAGGAAATCTGCTGCCGTCGTGGTGAGCGAAAAATCAACTGAACGGCTCTGGCAGGTGGTCCCCAGAGCGAAAGCTAGATGGCAGGTTGCCGCATAGGTCACGGCACCTTGCGGCGTTATCCCAACCTGTCCATCGGATAGTGAGCAAACTCTCCACCGTGGCATGGGGCAGTTAAATTATTTACTGGTAGCTCGGAAAGAGCAACCCGGCCGCACAAGGCCCACCTCTCAGAACGCCTGTTATCGCAGTGCAGTGACGTACAGCTTAACCGCTGCACTACTGCGCCAGGAGGAGTATTAGGACTCCCAGAGATCTATGAACGTAATGTAGAGAGCGACGTTCTGCAGAGATGGGAATTAACCCATTACGCTGTCGCGTCATACCCTAAAGGCGGAGCTTAAGCGTCTCCTCCATTTTTTCTTTAACTGCCCGAGGGCTCATGTTGAAAAGAGATTACGGAACATCTCCTCAAGTTTGCGATAAATGTTCGATGTACCCCCATTCTAATTTAGAAAATCCTCAAAGATATATTTAACCAGAGAAGCAAAAAATGAAAAGAATTTTTCTTTCGCGAAGCGAAACTCGAAAGCATTTTCAGTTAAGGCCCACGTTAATATATTTCTACTTCGCTAGGCGCAGCATTATTTTCACTCGGGCGTAAAATAAGGACTCCGCAGTATCAAGAGTTCAGTGACCGTCCAGAGATCTTCACCCTCAGTGGATCGTTAGTGAAGATATTGTCCATCGTGTGCTTTGCTTATATCGTTGGATTACCTTGGAAAACGCAAGCGATGTGTTTTGCATTACGCAGTCTTAACAACCGCCCGTAGGCGCAGGAGATGTTCACTGTGCGATTGCCCCAGCAGGATTTTACTAAGACTTGCGGCTTGAGGGCGCCACCCTCGCGCCACAAGTTTCGAATGTGTGCGCTTCTCTCTGCTCCGTTCAACCTTTTTCTTTTTCACTGCTCTGGTAGAAAATCAGCTGGAATGCTGTGTTAGTTCACCTCTCTTCCCTGCTCCTTTTCACCACTCTGCTTATGGCTCTCGTTCTAAGTTAACAACGCAAACCCTATACGTATGAGGACAAAAATACTGAACAGAACACCTTCATAGGCACGAAGGACATACTCTTGAGTCTAATCAAGCCATGAGCGAGAAGTCAACGATAAAATTGCAATCTAAGCTATAAGCTGGCGACCAAAAAAATAAAAAAGACGCAGGCATCTGTTAAAGTAGATATATGGAGCTCGGAAGTACATCTCACCTTCATTGAAAGGAGCGCACCGTATATTCTCCGACATACAGCGCACAGTTACACATTGATGAGTACTCGATCTTCGTAGGACCACGACGGCTCGTGCGTATGTCTCCGCCTTTTGCTTAATGAAACTTACGTAATGATCGAGGTATCACGCTTCACATTAGAGCCTATTAGTCTATTTATTTCTTAGCGGAAGAACAAAACAAGTTGAGCATTCGACACCGTTGAGCACTCACTCCTCATTGACGCAGAAAAAGCTGCTACATTACCTTAGCTGAGAATCTTTTACTCGTGGAGACCCATAGCATTCTGTCGCTGCTGTGAGCATCACTGCCAAGCCAAGGCGCATTGGAAGCTGCACCAGTTTCCGTTGGCGCGACGAAAGAACGTGGTCCATGCCTCAAAACAACGACATTTGCGCTATCGCACAATTGCTTCCTTTGCATTGAAAGTAGACGGAAAACACTGTCAAAAAGGCTACGCAGGCATCCCGCACAAATGATGGCGGGCATAACGCAGTTCCCTCTGCGTTAACTTGGGCGTTTACACGCGGCTCAGGAAAGAAGACGCATGTGAGTTGCGTCGTACAAGATTAAGTGGAAGTGTATGGCACTCTTGATAATACGACCTTGGCGCTCATGATAGTGCACCAAGAAGAAAGAGCCGGTATACTCCGGAGTTTCGTGCGGCTGTGGTAGATCCTGCTAAAACCGATATTTGTACGTACCAAAGAGCCCCACCTAGGAGCTCCACCTAGGAACACCGGCAGGCAGTGAGAAGAGAATAAAGAACAAGGTTACCGTAGTTCCTGCCCCGATAACCCGAAAATACGCCTATCGCAAGCATTCGTTCGTAAATTAGAAGCCGCAGTAGGTCAGTACAGAGTAAGAAGCACACCCCACATGACAGCAGTACCGTTTTGTCCTCTCCCTGTCCTGCAGCGTACACTCTCTAGCGTACATTTCCCACACCCCTTTAGGCGACATGTATAACACTACCACAACGTCGTTATCTAACAAAAAACGCTTCTCTCTATGCATCCTGCAGGCCGATATTATATCCCCAAATTTAATTAACAATGATCAGCCCTCGAGACAGCATGGCATTTAATTTCCTTCTTTTTCTATTGTAGTCGTCAGAAAACGAGCCCAAGTTTGTACACAAATGGTGACTTAAAACCTAATCTAATATACTACATTAAGATTCCTGTGCATTCTGACGCCGAGCGGGTGACAAGAAACTGAAAACAGGAAACTTAACCGGAAATAACGGTCACAAAGGGCCGTTCATGGTGCAGTTCTAGTACTGTTGAAAAGAATGTGACATTAGCGTCACTAAAACTTGAAAAAAAAAACAATTACTACGTGAGACCTGTTTCCTGCGCCCACTAAATAACCGCTGTACTTTTGTTATAAGTGGTCTGTAACGCAAAATCACATGTGAAAAAAAGGTTTCCTTAAAGAACTTCAGTTGGTTACTGTTGAAACATTCCTTATACAGAAGTGTTTGAGTTACCATGAACTTGTGATGGAATAAAATTATATAGAAGAATTTTTAAAACTTTCTCTGTCTCTATTTTTGGGCTTCCTTATCCACTTGCGCGTTTAGTGTGTTGAGATTCAGCGCGACTCTTTCACTAAGCGAATCACTAGCTCTGCCAGGGTGCACTGCACGGTTTGCACAAATGACGCAAGTGTTGATTCCTTTCTCAGCTTTCTTCTCTAACGGCGTAAAGATCAGTTTTACTCTTCATTTTGTTCTGTTTCTGGACGTGAGCGAATTCTAAATGAAGGGTACGCCACGCACCGAGTCGTGACAAAATAAAAGCGCTTTTCGTAAAAGCTCAAGCAAAGAGAGTAAGCCACGCCTTGGTGCATGCAATGACTGCATTACCCTGGCATGCTTTATTGCTTTTAGACACATTTCATACGCGCCACAGAAAAACTACGTGCGCTCGTCGGCTTCGTCAGCTTGTTAGCCCAGTTTCAGTACGTTTTGCTGCTTCGGTGTGTTGACTTGCTAGCGCAGTGCCCAATGCGTTAAGCAAGCAGTCACGAAGCAGAAGTTCCTTGAGGAAGACAGAGCGCTGTTTGTTTTCTTTTACTGTTAACATACGGGTGCGTGCATGAGCTTGCGACAAAAAATAGAAGCAGGCACTGCAACTCACTCCCTCTGGACAAAGTAATAATGAAAGAAAGCGGGATGGAGTCGTTTCCTTCAAGCTAATCAACGGAGACGAAAATATTCACCTCCACACATATACAAAAGCTTGTGCAAAATCAATACTCTCGCTACTTTGAGTCAATTTGAGCTCGCCCCGTGTAGGAGTGGGCCATATTGAAGTGTTCATGGAATGGCCTTATCATACACATGAATTATGATTACGCAACCACGAGAGCAAGTTTTTACTGGACACAATAGTTTTATTTTATTTGCCGCTAACGCGATTTCCTTATGGGTATCGATGCGTCAGCGTTATTTCTTTGAAAGTATGATGAAAGAAGGATGAAAGTAGCCGGTATGTATGATAACGAAGCAACGCAGCGGGTTCAAGATAGTTAGCATGAGGGCTTAAAAACTGCCCACGAACTCACTACCCGATAACATCAGCATATCTGGGCCCATACATTTGGTAGACAAAATGGAGCAGCGTTTACTTCAACCGAAGTAATGGGGGACTCTGAGATGGCAGTACGGCTTATCTTTGAATTTTGCTACTGCAAAACGCCAACGCTGCAAAAAAACAACATTTCGAATAAGTCTCTGCCATTGAAAGGCATGCCGGTCTTAGTTCTTTCGGCAATTATTTGTCATTACTTTTGTTGGTTGTTTTCATTTAATCATTTTTTTTAATTTCGAAAGGTCTGTACAAACATTCGACTGTGGCGGGGTTCAGAATATGTCTAATTAACAGTTGCAATTCAGTCTTTAAATAAGCCGAGAAAAACCTAGATAAAATATATTCCACAATCATCATACAATCCTAGAAAAAATGAAAAACAAGACTTAATTTGAAGAGAAATATAAAATTGATATTACTATGCTCTAATTTTTGAACATCGGCAGGTAAAAGGTTAATACCAGCTAATGCAGAGCACTGCTCAGTGAACGACAACAGTGTGGTTCGGCTCTAGAATAAAATAACGCAGGGAATTTGGTTAACACGTCAGTTAGCAACATAAGCTGAGGAAATACGTATTTAAAGATATCATTGTTTAAGTCTACGGCATTATGATGCACTGAACGGAACCTCAGCGAACCGCGCAAGTTGCTTCGTGGTGCACCTTTGACCAACTTTTTGTTTTCTCTTGGTTGAATCTTTTGGCTTCGTGAGATGACTTAGAACTATTTCTTCTATTTGATGCGAAGATTCTACGAAAGCTTAAGCGCTACACGTTTTTCAGACAATGTTTTTTTTATCGAGAAATTTCTGCAGCAGCACGAAGATGAAGCCCAATTCTTTTCCTTCTCAAGCCTCTTCAGCCAGAGGCCAGTGCTCCCATTCTAATCGTTCTTTACTTTTCTAGAGAGCACCACGGAGGAAACAACAAAAATAACAATTACACAGTATGACAACGTCCTCCACCCCACGCTCAGATAATCAATAAGGCCACCTCATCCGATTTCTCTAATTTGTGAATAAAAAAACCATAACAGTCCACAGAGAAAATAATTTGTCCCCATCCGGCATCCTGATGGCCACCATTGCAGAGTAAATTGAATGTCGCGCCTTATACTGAGGTTCGCCCAGCAGTCCACGCAGAGCAAAAGGCGATGCATATTGGCGGCCCGAGCGATGTTCCGGTTTGCGCGATACCCAGAAAGATAAGCAGCTTCAAAGTGGTCTCTCAAACCCGATCCGTTCAGCTGTCCGTGCTTGAACTCCCAAAGGTCATGCCCATCTTTGGTTCAGGAGCACGTCACGATCCTAATCGGAATAGAAGGGACGTGGCACTGGAAAGCATCTGTGTGGACAGGATACTGCGGGCTGCATTATAGAATTGCAGTAAGTTCCCAATGATGGCTTTTGATATAACAAATAATAACGTGTGAGTCCTTGATGTCTAGAGTGGCTGAAGACAAAGCAATGCAACGCACGTGTCACCGAGAACATTTTATTTTTCAGCAAATGAAGTGATCACCACTGCCAGTGAGATTAATTAGTCGAAAGCCACCTCAATCTGAGCCAGCAGCAAATTTTTTTCTTCCAAGTAATGGGCTACTTATCTGTCCGGCACTACAGATGCAACAGTGCTGCCACTGAATCGGTGTTTTTGTGCTTATTTTAAGAGCTTGTGATCTCGGGCAACACTCATGCGTGACTGAAGCGTAAGTGATCGTGCATACAAGTTTGTTGAAGCTTCAAGGATCTGCCGAAGGGCACCAGTGACCTTGACAAGAAAATGGGAGCCCTTGATTTGGTTAGAATAGCTCCCAAATACTGTATTTCGTGTAACCGGCCTGTTGGCGGAAGTGGACCGCACATCCATACGAATAAAAAAACTAACATAATGTCATTTTCAATTAGAGTATTTTTTCAGAGTAGCACACCGCTTGGAGACTCTCAGAAGTGGTTTCAGAGGGTGTTTACAGGCAACGAAATCTTGATAATTAAAACAGTAACAATAGTTATCCAGTTTGTTATTTTGTTCGGTAATTAGCGGCCTCATTTCCCACACCCACCGCAGGTGTAGCACTTCACCATCTGCCAAGGATGATACACGGAAGAGCCAGCTGCGACACGCCCGCTGCCACAGCTGGCAGATAGCAAAGCGGACAGAAAGATATCCCCGCCTCTTCTCCTAGGGAACAGGAGGGAGAGACTGCAAGTTTGCTGTCAGGTAAATAACTTCCCACCTGCCATCTGTAAGGTGACACCGGTGGTAGACTGGTGTACCTTCTACCACGGTGTAGCGAATTGGTAACGCGTCTCCGACTTTCCGAAGGGGAACGCTAACGCGTGCAGGTTCGAAAAAGAGAATAAAGAGATAAAACAAAACAAAGCGAAGCCGTAATTATAATTTAAAAGGAAAAGAGCCGATACGAAACAAACAAGAAAAGCACACACTCAGCACGCGTACAACACTACAGAAATAAACAAAAGAGTTCACCAGGTACTAAGCGTCCCAGGTAAAGCGGTGATGCCTTGTAGACAGGAAGAAACGCGGGTTGATGAACTGCAACGTGTCGCTGGCGTTGAGTCGAAGGAAGCGGCGGAAGGGAGCCATGTGGTAGTTGGTGCGGAGAGGAACACAGGGATGCGCTGGTGGTCTCCTGTCAACAGCCCGAAGAACTTGGCAGCAGCAGCAGAAGCGTAGCCAGGACCCGTCGACGGCGTCCCGAAACGCCGGAGGCTTAAAGCAGGCTATCCAAGAGTGCCTTTAAGCAGCTAGGACGCTCAATCCACCGGCTGCCACCTCCACGCTTGAAAGGGATGCAGGAGGCTTGCGTCGGAGATCCAAGGGAGATCACGGCAGCACGGACCCAACGTCCGACGGCGGCCACCTCCACACTTGAATGACACGACCTCCACTGCACTGTCTCCCTTTTCTGACACGTCAGCTCTCCACTCCTCGTGCTCGCCATGCTCCCTGTCGCCGTCGCCTAGCACACACAATTCGCACGTGCACGCGCGCAACGTTGGGCTGGCACGCGCAGCGCTCCGCCCTCCGAAGCACCACTGTCGACGCATCGTGTTCAAAAATCCTCCGAAGATTTCTTGTGCATCTCACACACGGGTAACATGCGAGAGCCAGCTGCGATCTGCCATCTGTCCCGTTTGACAGGTGGAAAAATCTGCACAGAAAAATACCCTCTTCTCACTATAGGACAGTAGAGATACAGGAAGGTGCATGCAACGGGTAGAACCGTGCAACCTCCCAAGGCTGGTACGTGGAAGAGCCAGCGGCACCCTACCACTTGGCACGGTTGGTACATTTCTACGTCTTGCATCGGAGTTCACGACGATATTATTATGCTATCGCATTGTCTCAGATAATGGCAATTAGGTGTCCTCCACGATTTTTATGGTCCTTTTTTGTTATTTTCTGTCGATTGGGGGAGACATAAGGAGGCGAGGATGAAGGTGACCTGATTATCCAATAATAATAATAATTGGTTTTGGGGGGGAAAGGAAATGGCGCAGTATCTGTCTCATATATCGTTGGACACCTGAACCGCGCCGTAAGGGAAGGCATAAAGGAGGGAGTGAAAGAAGAAAGGAAGAAGAGGTGCCGTAGTGGAGGGCTCCGGAATAATTTCGACCACCTGGGGATCTTTTAACGTGCACTGACATCGCACAGCACACGGGCGCCTTAGCGCTTTTTCCTCCATAAAAACCTGATTATCCAACAAATGAAGAAATTCGGTTGCGTTATGTTCTCCAGCGCATAAATATTAGGCGACTGCCGCACGTGGCCCGAATGCGCAAAAATTCATAATGTAAATAAACAAAAAGAAAAATGCTCCACCTGGTTAAGAAGCCTGTGCCATATATTAGCCAAAAATAAATCTACGCACAGAGGCTGCAGAAAAGAACAGGACGTAATGTAAGCGGATAAAAATATTAGTCTTTTTTCTACGATAACAGAGCAAGTGTTAAGAAATTATGCCCTCTCCTGTGGAAGTCATAGAGCTCTGATGACAATCCCATTCTGGATGGCTAGTAATTATTAGCAGCAACGCAATAGACCCAGCATTTGTTTCTTATAAAGATTACTTTTGAGGAAGTCAGGAAGGAGCGATCTTATCAGCATAAAAAAGAATGTAAGTCATCCTGCCTGGACCACATATTTTCATGTTCATGCTTTCCATTTTACTTCCTTTGCCACATCAAACCTTCCTGCCCCTCACCAGGGCTTCCTCCACGGAGCGAAAGCTCCATTTAAATGCCATCAAAGATGAACGCTTCACCCAGACGAAGACAAGGCTTCATGTCGAAATGTTGGCTATGAACACTGAGGCTCCTTCTCAACCCATGTTGATCTTCTTTTGTGCTATCAACCTTAGGTTATACAGAAGATTAGTTTCTCTAAAATCAGGTGTGTGGCTGGCATGAGAGAAGTCTTCACATAGTTAAAGCAATGCGTGCCGTTCTTCTCAACCACCTCAGTAGTTTGTGCTTATCAGGTTCGGTTCCTGAGCTGAAAGCTCAGGGTCGAATACCGGTCACACCAGTCGCGCTTTAGAAGAGAGAGAATGCAAATGCTGAAGTTTCCAGTACATCGTAATTGCATGTAAAAGAACTCCAGGTAGTCGAAGTTTTCCTTTAACACTCGACTGCAGCGTCTCCCTTAGCCCTGTAAATTTTCAGGACGTTAGAACCCACACCATTATCAGCCTAATTACGCCAACTGGAAGATTAAGACCTCTCCCACATGCCTCCAAATAACATTGTCCTGTGCCAGCTGCATTCGGCTTTTCCTAATGAAACAAACTGGCTAGTCTCATCCGTACACCTAACTTTCTGCTCCCCTGCAACGCTTTGCTTCTCTTGGAATCCACTCCGTTACCAAAGGAAGCATCGGGTTCTTGCCTTCGCATTACGTGTCCCCCCATCTCCATTTCTTCTCCTTGATTTTTTAATTAGGATATCACTTACTCTTTTTTTTCCCCTGACCAATTCTGCTCATGCCATACCATACTCGTGCTCTTAATAGAGACAGCGTTATCTAGAAAGAGCATCCGAGCGTATATTTTTAACGGCTATTGGACCTTAAAGTCGGTTCGCGTTCGATAAGTCACTAAAAAGGGCTCGTAACGCCCAATCACCCTATCGCGGGGATTACGTGGTCTTCAACATCAACGCCTTACATATCTCTACTTCAGAGTGTGAGCTATCGCAGCCCCTATGTGGCCCACTTCTTTATCATGCATAATTTATCCGACCATACAATTTATCATCCTTTAAAGCGTAGTGGCACTGCACCACTCGCTAACTCAAGATCCTACCACGAAGATTTTAGTCAATGTAATGAATAATTTATTCCTTAAAGTTTTGAAACCAGCCTTCAGCTTTCATGAGGGTGCAACAGAGTGCCCTAATTTTTTTATAGAATGGCAGCACTCCTTGCTAGCCGCAATTCCTTTCTTCCCAACCATCCTTCCAAATTATTATATGGCTGTAAATAATTTACGCACATTAGCCGCTTTAAAATTTTCATGGGGCGATCTTCCTTTTCTCTTTTTTCACGTATTTGAAACCGCACGAAACCTGTCGTGTTGAAGGAAATATCTTGGCTGCTGTGGTCTTTCGGAGGCAGTGCATTCAGCGAGCACTCGGGCCTGGCATTCTGTGTTTATAAGCATTTTTTTATTATTCTGTCAGCACTGCCCGGTTTTTTCCGTAGCGGAGTTTTATTCTGAGATGTTTGAGAATACCAGACAATGTTATGCGCATCAAAAACTTCGGACATGGTGCGCTTATTTTTCCTAGTAGACTGTTTTCTTCACACAAACAGTTAAAAATATTTTTTGACAACAGCTTCTACAATGCGCTGTGTTCGTCCGTCTTGTTTCAAAGCCGTGCTTCGGTTCACGCAAACCAGCTCGCAGCATAAAAAAATCAATGCGTCGCCCCAGGTTCAACATTTTCACACGCACACGACTTTCACCCTCACTTTCTGCATCATCAATATTCCTGTTTTGTTTCTTTACTACGGTGCTTAAGAAATGCGGACACTATCGACTGTTCTATGCTCATGTGCTTTTCCAGCGAGCAGTCACGGGAGCGGAACCCTCAACAATGCACAGACTTTGCTTTTCGTGCATTTTTGGTTGGTGGGCACGTGCGCGCACAAAACAAAGAACCCAGGTCGAGTTGACGGGAACACAGCACGAGCTCTATTTCGTGACACCGCTCAGGAAATAGGAAGAGCTCAATCTCCAGAACTTGTCGCGGCGGGGAAAAGGTCAGGTCGCCGAGCCATGTATTGCGGGAAGCCTGACTTATCCGATATGTGTCGTTTCCGCCAGTAAGCGTCCATCTCATGTAGGGGCGATGCTTGGTTAGCTGTAGTGCGAATGCACCACTTCTAGAAACGTGTGCACAGCATTCAGTATGCAGTGCAGTTCTGTCTTCTTTTCCAGACTGAACTCCAAGATCAACAGCTGCATCCGACCGGGAAGGGGTTTCAACCCATTGTTCCACAATCTTACTAGGCAAAGCGCACTGTGATGGTGCTGCCGCGGGCTAGTTGGTGTTACATGAAAAAATGGGGAAGAGCGCGTGTAACCTTTTTTAGCCTGTAAACCAATTTTTTAAACCAATACTCTCTTTTACTCTCTTTTATCGAACCTGTGAATCCTAAGATTCACGCTCAATTTTTCGCCACATACCTTGTTTCCAGTTTTCATTTTTCACTCTGTCCACAGTCTCATACCATCGTCCCTTGTTTTGTTGTAATTTTATCGCTTTTATGAAATGTATAATTTTGTCGCCTTTCTTCGACTCTATACACTGCTCCTGGCGTTGACTGATCAGCTGTTTAACTCACCACAAGACTACTTATTGTGTGTACATAGCGGAATAAACTTAAGTTGCAAGTCAGCGCCTGTGTCCTTCGTCTCTACCTCGTCCTGTGTTTCCGCTGTTGTCCTTTTTGGTCAAGTTGCACTGACCGAGTAAACTTTTTCGAGGCAGATGTCCCAGAGCACGAGCGTGCTACGAGAGTACAAAAAAATGTACAGTCTGGGAATTCTAGCGCCTTAAAGTGTCCCATATAAGCAAGGAGGTCAACCGCAATGCCACACAAATTATAATTCATTTTGATTGGCGTGGTCGAGGTTAACTTTGCTCAAGTGCATATAACTGCCACACTTAGGCAAGTTTAAGGTGGACTTTTTATCTAGGCACCTTCAAGCCGGAATTACTTCATCGGCTTGAGATGAACACACGTGTAGGACATGCGACCCGCTGCCCACTGCTTCACTCACAAAAGTAACCGCGAAAAGATAGTAAACGCTTCTCGAAAGCAAATATCTAAGCCAACAGAAACGAAAATTTGTCCGGCGCAGAAATCTAAAAAGCCAGACGACCGCGCATAAAGCGTTGCGCGCTTTGACTGAGCCGTCGCCTAAGTCGGGACGTGGTGGTTATTCGTGACGCACGAGTATGATGTCTGATAGAGCGTGTTTTGCTACGGTTACAGGCGTTGTCAGTCTCCTTACATGTAGCGGACGTATCTTTTTTTTTTAAATACAACGGCTGTTACTGGGTGCTGACAGTCTATGAGCAGACGGTGCCATGTTAGCAGATGAAGCATGACGACAAGGTGGCGCCTCCCAATCGGCACTGCCGTGTTTCCAAAAATGCGACGCAGTGCCTCCAAACGTACAATGCTTCTATTTAGTCGAATGATCCTATTGTGCTCCCGAACTTCTGGCATTCGCCACTCTGTTAATTTTCTCTTCTGATGTAGTGTAAGTCATGCTGAACAGAAAGCGAGTTGTGGCGTAGATCTGAATAGCACTGACAAGTATCCGTTAAAACCAAATTTAGAAAAATAAATTCCGCTGAGTTTTTCACCTGTTTAGACTTGAAATTCCAACCTCTAACTTCTACAGTAAATAGCCTTACTGCTAGAGTGAATGCCGGGAAGGCTGAACGCACTGTGAGTCGCTGAAGGCTTCCTCATTCTGCAAATCATCAATAACTTGCGTCAGGAGGAGTGTGCAAACAAAAAGGGGACTTTCTATTGTCGAGAATAAAATCAGAAGCTCAAATATTCACAGAATATACACTTTCAGTAAAAAGGTTTCAGGCCATATGGCATACATTTTATCCCCGTTTTGAGGAGATTATAGAACTCCCGAAGATATAAATCTCTGCAGCGTTTCAAAAACCCTCGTCTTCACCTTTTGATACAATGCGGTCTGTTGGAGCGCCGTGGGGTCATCACTGATCGAGTGAAAAGCAAAGCACGTAGCCCATTCAATTTATATGGTAACTGCAGTGTTAGCACGGCAAACAGCTATAGGAAATACCAGCAAGCTCAGTATGTAAACCTTTAGAATGTCCGCACAATAAAACACTATACAATGAAGTAAAGTACAGTACAGTACAATTAAAATTCAATAAATACAATAGGCATAAATGTTATAATATGTGACCATTATTTCGTTCAATCCAATAAGATGGAGGAGGTCACAATAAAAGCGAAGGGCGCTTGACTAATTTCTCGCCTCCTATACTCAGGCAGTCGCAGGGTACAGGTTATTTCCGAAATGCAACCAAATCAAAAACGAGAAGAAAGAAGAGGTGAAAATACCGCACCTGCGAATGACATGACGAAGTACAGTACAAGTGTAAATTTCCGGCGCCGAGTACTCGATTGTGTACTCACA
The DNA here is from genome assembly GCA_030143305.2 of Amblyomma americanum. Classification (NCBI taxonomy): domain Eukaryota; kingdom Metazoa; phylum Arthropoda; class Arachnida; order Ixodida; family Ixodidae; genus Amblyomma; species Amblyomma americanum. The sequence continues at coordinate 23,538 of JARKHS020010356.1, read as the reverse complement.
CCCGTTTCGCTTAGTGCCCAATCAACAGCCGAGGTAAATGCCCAACAGTAATTTTTCGTCAGTAGGTTTCAATCTAAAGCACTGACCAGCGGCGTAAAACGGTCGTTAGATGCCGTTTTACTTGCAGTAAAACGCTACGCCATCAAGTACATGTAGCTCTAATATGAATGAGCATGGTCAGTTTGCATATATATACGAAGTCTCTAGTTACTACTGCCCTGAAGTCGAAAATAGTTCATAGGTATCATTTCGCAGAAAAGCGTATTCAAACGAAGGAAAGAGTGTGCTTTTCACCAATAATCATTTGGTATATGTTAGAATGGAGAAATTGTGCTCTTTTTCATATTTGAACTACGTCTAGGCGCCATCACCCCCTACATTTTGCGATCACAATACCGTAAACTTGAGCTCTAATTCCCTGCTTATTATTTCTTTTTTGCATTGTAAACAATTTTCTGACTTTCGTATTACCTAATTATAAATACTGAAAATATATAGCAATGCACATTAGAGTAATCTTTTTCGCGTAGTGCCAAAAACACGTAAACTTCATTTTATTTTCCTAATAAAAAAAGCTCAACGCAGACTCCACCGACTGACTGACTTGTGATGCTAGCGGGACGTGCTAGCGGGAAATAGAACATAAGAATAACTTCTTGATTTGGGCGTGAAAACTAAAATTGAACGCTGAGAATAATTGGTTGAGAACGAATAAGAAATAACAGTAATGCAAGTTGAAACACCTAGCCACAGAAATCATCTCCCAATCGCTTCCCGGGATTACTACTTTAAAAAAGTCATTCTGGACTGGAATACCGAACTGAGATGGTAAGGGAGGAGAAACTGTACTTGAAAGATATTGTTCGGGGCTAAAGACTGGCTGCAGTTTGTGTTTCCTAGTGCGTCGTGTTGGTCTTGCCATTGAAAGTTGAATACAGTTCTGTATTTTTTGTGAGAAAATCTTGTGAAGGAAGAAATGTCGCTTTTTTCTGCGGCAGACTAAAAGTACGATTTTAATTTTAGCCTTTATTTTCTTAGAAAAATGAAATCTGCTCTTTTTGTGGAAAATAAGCTTCAGTAATTTTTTAGTAATTATTTCAACAAATTTTTTATTTTTTTAGTTCGTGCGGATGATGTCCAAGATTCTCGGACTAAATTTCGACAGTTGAAAAAGTGTAAGTGTTTTCATCGATCACATTGAACAGTTAACACAGGGGAAGCCTTTGACGATAGAAAAAACGCTAAATAAAAAATATAAAACTGCCCTAATGTTATCTGTGGATTTAGTGATTGTTATAGTAAAAGCTTACATTATATGAAAAAAATTCCATTCATAACCGTCTCCGGTTCAAATATGCTTTTGTCCGAAATTGTTGGGGACGCGGAAACAATACAAGCATCACCGAGCTTATTCCGGAGGAAATTGTTATATAACCAAATCTAAATGAATCAGTATTTTGACGTGTCATTAGAGAGTTTTTTCTTCATAACACGAACCTATCTACCCGCTTCTGCAGCTCTGCTTTTGCCAAATGATCCCGCCTCCCTTCAGGCAGTGTAAGTTTCAACTAGTGACGCTCTTCTTAGTATTTGTTTCTTTCCTGCAGTGTCAATGGACTCTAAAGGGCTACAGGAGGTAGATATTGATCTGGTGTCCTTCGTTACGGTGGCTCTCATAGCCCATGCGCAGCTCTGATACTTCAGACCTCACTAGCATAACATGTTTTGCGCATAACGCACCATTACCGACAACCATTGCCATTATCGACGCCTTGACACGCTTCCTTTAATTTTCTTCAGTAAAACTAAGCACCGCAGCCGATCAGCAGCGCATGTCCTGGTACTTGCTCGGTCTTTGATCTCTTCGCTCTTTCTTTTCCACGAACCAGCGGCGAACGTATCTCTCTCTCTCCCTTTCTCGCCGAGATTCATTGCCAGCGGTCACGTCACACGAAACGGTGTCGTCGCCCCCGCGCGGTCGATGTCCCATGTATCGATGCGACTGTTCGATACCGATGAAGGAAAAATGCACACAAAGTGGGGAAGACTCGTGCGGTTCCTTGTTCTTCATTTCCTTTCGCTATCGGTTTGGTTGGGCCTCTACTTTCCATTATCCAGATTGCCCAAAATGTTTCCTAAAAATAACTCATTATTGCTGCGTAGGTATACTTACCTCCCGCGAATTCCTGCCTTCTAATTCCATTCAACTATTGGGTCGTGAAGGCTTGCGACGCATTCATTCTTTGTAATGCATTCTATATTTATTCCGTGCGGCAGCGCCTAATTAGTGGCACCACTACAAGCCTACAGTTACCAAATCTCGAAATTTATTTTGTCGGTGGTATAAAATCGATTTCAGCTTTCTTTTCACTTTCCATTGTTAGCATGTGGGCGTTGCACTGGTGCCTCTTTCATTCAATCTTACCGCCTATCATTTAGAAAACTCATCAAAAAGGCTATGAGTAGGATTCATCTCGTGGTCGCCTTGTAGATATGAAATGGCTTATTAACGAGCTTTCCTTCTAATTGAGCCTCTAAGGAAGTCCATTTATCCTTACATAGCTTTACGTTTACTTATTCAGTGACGTACGCTCAGGATTTGCATATGCGGGAGGTGCGTTGTTGCATCCCCAGTGCGATTTTCAAATGTGAGCAAGCATTCTCCATGCACGATACTCGGCTTCATCCGTGTAACACGATAAAAAAATCAAACTTAGCACCGTCCTCTAGCCCGGCAGATCACGTTATCCATGGCGCTCTATTACCAGACTCCCCTTCCGCCATGAAACCATATAGTCGTCGCTATCTTCGTTTCCTTTAATCCAAAGTGACATATTTAAAGGCACTGTCCACAATATAGTAAATTTTACTGTAGGTACGCAATTAACGCCGACATCTCCTCCTCGCCTGTCCGCTAATTTTTCTTCGTCAATCCCCTCATTTAGAAAACTTTAGAAAATAATACGCAAATGAAGTAAATTTTGACATCACCGTACTTCGCGCCGGCCTGTTTACAACTTGCGCTCACTGCGACGAATTTGCAATAGCCTTGCCACGTGATTTGTTTTCAAATTAGGAAACAGCCGAAGCTCTTGGTGGCCCTAATCAAAAAGAGAAGTAGGGCAGACCAGTCAGGTTCTTTTTCTTCATTTCCTTTGACAATCGGCTCGGTTAAGCCAACTATGGGTCAGACGTAAACATATCCTAATCTACTTCGAAGACGAAATAGATCCGGTAAATGTTTTGTAGCGAAAGCTACACTGGCCACGAACTCGCAGTTTCGCCGTGCTCGCATTCCCACCGTAGTCGCACCGCACCACGTGACCAACCACGTGACAAACCACATGACAACAACTAGCCAGACAGCCAGACTAATCGGGACCTTCAATCAAGAATAACCAAGGCTAACCAAGCTTGGCCTTAGCATTCGCTACGTATATCCTAGCATAGCCGAGCTAAGCCACTGCCAATTTTTCAGCCGGCATAGATCGGTTTTGCTTAAGCATGTAGTCCTGCCCCAAACGTGGTTTTGTTTGTGTAGCCCAAAGTGCGATCATTGAATTCCAAATCTCGACAGCTATAGCTATGGCCTGCCACAGTGCACTCAAAGGATCATGCACTCATACTGTCTAGCTCTCTGTGTATTCAGTTGTCTTCCGCCCTATTCATTTATTTTAAGTACTCCTGACCGTAAACTTGCCTCAAGGTGCCACGCCAGTTTTCTTGCAATGTGCTGTCGCCACTTCCTGTTATACACGTTTGTCTGCCCTTTGGAATATAATTAAAGCACGTATAAAACTTTTTTTCGAATATTTCATTTTTTTCCGCGTGCTACAATCGATATCTACGCGATGGAAGCTTGTTCAAAAATGAATAACATCGCTATTTTATGGGAAGGGGAGATACATTCCAGAGTTACAAAGTACTGTAGTGTGCTGATAGCGGTGTCAGTATTGAATACTGCCTGCGCAATATTCGCTCCAAAAGCGTATCCCGTGTCATTTAAAATGTGGCCCGAGCAGGTAAAGAAATTAAGCCTGGGCAACAGCACCGAGCCCTTCAACAATAACGGTGAAAAGTTCCAGTGTGCGTAGCACATTGCAGCAAAAGTAGTGGCATTATGCAGCTGGCCGCGTGTCGTGCATTATTATGCTGCAGTTACCGTAGCTGCTGACGCTTGCGCCACGAAAGTTTGCAGTGTCTGATAAGTTATTCCATGCCAGCGAATGAGTGTAGACAGCGCAAAATAACGTCGCATTATCAACCCTCTAAACATGAATTAGGCTGTAACGGTGTTGAAAGGGGAGTAAGCTGTTCTCTAGCACACTCCCTTTTAGGGACACGTTAGGCTGCCGAAGTCCCAGGGAAGATTTCGGTTACTAATTATACGAAATGCTTACGAAGGGCTCCGAGGGTCGCCCCCTCTGCCTGGCCGTGGTGAGCCTTCCGCCTCAAAATGGGCACTTTCATGGCTAGTCACCGGGCCACCAGAGCAGAGGAATGTACTGTTCATTCCCTAGCGACGTGATGCTCCGAGCTTCACGAGCTCCTTTCGATGGAAGCGTAGGAAGGAGTCGAGCTTCTGAAGACGTAAGTTCGACAGCAAGAAGGGAAATGCCAAATGTGGCTGGGCAACATTATTTTTCCTTCTTTTTCTCTGCCCACGCTAATATATGTCCGTTTGCATTGCCTACCTTTTGCATACGTTTTCTGAGGTAGCGGCCTGCGCTGCTATCCAGCACGGCGACCGCACTGGTTAGTACGGGTGGTCACTTGGCTGCATTTATGTACAGCGCGACGTGAAACACGCGCTCGCCGACGCAGCAGTGGCGGCGAGTGACGTTCAGGAGTATGTGGAAGTGGCAGTGCACGTCAGTGGTTTGGACACGTCGATGGAGAATTGTTGTGTGCGCCCAGGTGTGGCGTCGAACGCGCTGCTGTTCTGTACACTGTCATCCAGTACCGGTAAAGAAAATCGGTTCGTGCTTGATTTTGATCCCTATCACATAGCGCCTTACAATTCGCCTCCGCTCTTTAACTGGCACAACCGGAGCCATTTTATCCGTGCACGAAAGTGAACTCAGAAGGGAGAGTGATGCACCGATTTTTGACTAAATTCATCCAACCGAAATACTGAGCCGAGCTTGTAATCATACAACTCATGGCGGTCTTTTAGGAATGCAGTTAAAGCTATCAGCTACTTCCTCAGACTGGTTTTGTGTGTGAGCGCACGGAATGCGCCGGCCTGCGCTCATATGATATCTCGAAAGCAGATTGAAAAAATAGAAAGAAATGAGACGAGGTCTCCTGGGTCGCTCCTGCTGCTGCGCTCGGCATTCCCACGAGCTGCGGTGCGTTGCAACCATTCGAGTCAAGCGACATGCCTGCAGATTAGCAAGGATTCCTGATCATCTGTCTCGATCTCAGACGTCGCCTGTAGATGGCATCGTGTTGCAGTCTTCGGTAGCTACGCCACGGGCCAAGCGGAGAATCCCACTTTTGCTCGCGACAGTACCTATCGTGATGGTGAACAGGTGTATTCCGGTTGTTGGGTGCCAACGATGAGCCCCTGGATCGCGTCGAAAAAAACTGCATTTATTTTCTTCCTATTTTTACTGCAAAGAAAGAGCAAGTCTTTTACAATGCCTGGCGAGTGCAGATGTGTCACTAATGCGGTTAGCTGCGCAACGCAGAGCATGAACCGTCGTTTCGATGGAGCTGTTCTTATTTAAATCTCTTGTTTGTTTCTTTGTGCCATTCGAGTTCAAATCGATACTTGACCGGAACATTGTGAACTTCTACAGCCTCTGTGGTGGTGAATCAGTATGGTTGCTCTTTTGCGCGACCGTTCTATTTCACTCTGTAAGCGATATTATTTAGAAATTTTTCTCTGAATTTTGTGAGGACAACTGCTTTCTGTCTAAAACATTTGCAATGCAAACCCGAAGCGGAAATTATTCGGAAAGCATTTATCACTCTATGCCAGTGATCCCTTGTGCAAATTATGTGTCTGCGTTTATCATGAAAACAGAGTTTTAAGTTTCCGAACCAATTGCGAAACGCATGAGTTTCCGCTACTGATCTGAATCACGTAAACCAACCTGCAGCAATAATAAAGTGGCTGCCGCGCAAGAATCGAAATGCTTGCAATATTTAACTCTTTCGTTTATTTCTCCTCCTCGCAAGGACTTATAAAAATTACATATATTGCCCCTTTGCCCTCTCCAACCTCTCAGCTCTCTCGAAACTGTGCTCTGTTTCATACATAGCGTGCAACGCTGTCGAAGTAAGCCTCTACGTGCTGCCTGTGTCCACACCGGAAAACTAGCTCGGCAGACGTCAAAGTGCGGGCAGTGATCTATCATTGTGACAAAGCTCAAATACCGCGACTGCCAACGTCCTGCATTTCATTTTACTTCTTATCGCGTTACCGTAGAGCCCATCACTGAGACCACGAGGAGTAAGAACGCCATCACTCTGACCACATCCGCACCCAAAAAGTAGTTCGCCATAAGTAAACGTTGTAACGAAAGGGTTCAGTAAGTAAGCGCTTGCCTGCCGTTTTCATAATTTCTGATTCCAACAATGTTGTCGTATGCCGCTGCATTTCATCAAAGCTCTCAACAAGGCTTCGAGAAGTACGAGTGCTACGTGGCGGAGTGATCTGCTTTTCCGGGCGCACTACTTGCGTTGCCTCCTCATCGTTTCACGCTAAGTGTGAGACGGACTGTATGCACGCGCAGATCGCCGCAGTACACCATCGTGTAAGGCAGGCAGCACCGTCTGCGCTTACCGGGCGTCTCGACGCTTGGCATCATTTATAAACATCTGAATGTCCCGAAAACTTAGCAAGAATTGTAGTAGTTTGGTCGGTAACGCGCTTAGGAACCAGAACACTGAAAGCCAAGGACAATAGGTAAAGCAAGGGAATTCATGTCGGCGCGTCGCAGAATGCTAATGCCCATTTCATTTGAGCGCTTTGTCAAAGCGCCAAGCGCCACAAACAGCAGACTCGCCGTCGTCTGCCTTGCTGCTTCGACTCGCTCCCCTTTTCTATTTGGTTTCTTTTTTTATGTTACAAGCATTCGGCACAACCCTGTATTCCTCGGAGCTGGCTGGATCATGCGCATCTGCGTAAACATTGAGAGATTCAACCCGCCTGCTCTGGATGCCGACTACGTGAAATGACGCCGTGTGTTCACAAAGCATCCGTAGTACATACAAGGAGGCCAGAGCATTGGGTTACTTTCTGGACTAAAAATAAGGTGCGTTTGACCATGAACCACTTAGAATACAGCTTGTTTACGTTCTCGACACGCGCCAAGCGGAAACATCCGCGGCCTTATTAAGAACAGTAAGACCAACTCCGCTCTCTGTTCATGCTCCGTCTGTGCTCGGCAGCACAGTCAACTGCGCTTTTGTAAGAAAAACAGGAGGCTACTTCGTGACGCATGCTCTTCCCAGTTTATCCTATGGGGGTTTTATTTATAGTTACGTCGCATCTAACGCGTACCATGCGGCGTGAATAACCGACTTCGGCACCTAATGCACTCCTTATTCGCCCAAAACTGAAATACACAAATAGAAAACAAAAAATAACCTTTTCAGGACCACTCAAGTATCGAAGAGAATTTTTTTTGCACGTTGATATATGCAGCATATACTAGCGAACGACACATTCATCAAAATAATGCAGTTATAAATAAAGAGTCGAACAGATTGGCTAAGTAGTCAGCAACTTCTAACTGAAAGGTGAGGGTCGAAAGTGATTTGATCAGTGGAAGCTGCCGCAATAACCACTGCCCAGCAGAACGACTGGGCCCGGCCCTAAGATGATCATTTATTGACTATTTTTCAATGTTTTCTCATGAGTGGTCCTTGTGGACAGGTGTACTTCTGCATTGCTTACGGCCGTGGTCTGGCACATGGGTTGAACAGCGGCCCAGAGAGATCACTATGTAAGATGGAGCACTTTGGGATGGGGAGAAAATTAAAGAGGAGGGTGTTGGCAAGTCCGAAGCGCGTGCCTACTTTTCCTGCCGGAAAAAAAGAAATAACTTGGAAGCTGGCGTCATTTCAAGATAACCGCTTTGCACCACGACGATTCTCGGTTTACCAGCGGCTGCAAAGCCGGCTGGAAAATGAGGAAGGACAGTAAGTGCCTGAGGCAGAATCGAGAGAGGAGTCTACACACCGCTGTTGGTGCTTGGCTGAAATGACGGTCTCCAGCTGCAGTCCGTCCTCGTGGTAGCGGTCCCGCGGCACTTTATACCCAGATTGCCTGTTGTTTATCCGTGCTTATTTGCTAGCTCGCAAGCCGCATCTGCACGCTTTTGCCCTCAGTGTTTCCCTAAGACTGAGTTGGGTGAATATTGCGTGCCTCTTGCCATTTGTTGTGCTCCTTCTCAGAGATTGCTCGCGTGCACTTTTCCTCGTCATCACTGACTGCCGTTCATTCTTTATGCTTTCCCATTTGATTCGAAAGCTGCAACCGTACCTGTCGCAACGCACCGGCTGCGCAAGAATGGGCCCTCGCTACAGCCTTTCCATGTAAAAGAGGGAGCAGAATCCGAGAGCTGGGGTAATGAGATGCGCCTTGTCGTGCGTAGTTTCAATGGTAAAAAAGTCTTGGGTCATGTGCAGAAAGACCACAAGGACGATTTCAAGTTTCCTTCCTTTGCTTTGTGTGCTCTTCCTGATACAGGGAAGGAAAGTGTCAACATTCTGGGCTGCTTACTTTCTTGTATACACCCTTCAGACGTAGGCAAGGTTTAAAAGTTTCGTTTTACTTCGCTGCTTGAAATGCGCAGCCTTAAGAAGGCCTGGAAAGAGGACTTCAAGACTTCACTTTGTCCGCCGTGTAGCTCTTTGCGCCATACGCGATGCAAGCAGGGCACTATTTTTCGAAATCATCTTTGTAGCTCATCCTTAAGAATGTCCTCTGAGTTAATAGCGTAATTTTAAAGCTAGTTGTAGCTGTCTAAGTGACGTGTTGTTGTAGATGAATGCCGTTTATAGAGTCATGATGAGTAAATTTGCAGGGAAATAAAATCTTTCTCTAGTAGCGATACCCGAAACGTGCATGCGCTTAAGAGTACCCCCATAGTATTGGTGGTCGTCAAATTATTCGTCGACTGCTTTTTATTTCAAAGCAGTGCAGTTGGAAAGTTTGTCGTGCGAATTATCTTATGTGGCGAGCTTGAGCGTAAAACTCTTTTTTTTACAGCTGTTAGGAATATGAACGATAAAAAACGAGGCTGAAAAGTATTTTTCTATTTCTTGTTATTTATTCTTCTACTTATTTACCATTTGTTTGATTGAAGTGGGAGAGTGTGGTCGATGGAAGAATCCATAGCGAGAGTAAAACTTGAAAAGCTTTGTTTTCATAATTCACACTGAATACAGCATGAACAAGGTTTTCCTTAAGCCCGTATATGTCTCATCGGAATGGCGTGCCAGGTACTTTAAGTGACGGGAAAGAAGCTTGCAAACGTTAAGTGATGCTCTCCATTAAAATATGTCCATTAAAAATCACGTTCAGGCTGCTGCGATGCCGAATTTTGCCTAGCACCATTCTTCGCACTCTTGCGATATATCGAAAGTTCTGCTACACCACTCTACCGTCGCCAAATACAAATTTTATGCTAATTTCGAAAATGCTGCCCGGTTACAGTTTCTTGAAAGTAGGCTTAAATTCAGCCGGTAGATAAATGGCCACTCAGACCGAGTAATTTCTTTCACGCATCATTTTTCCGAACACATCACTTCTCTTTTCCCATAAAATTATCCTCGTGCTTCTTGCTCTGACCTGCGCATCAACAGCAGACATCGCTCTGGCTTGCGTATGTGAAAGTAAGCGAAATCGAAATAAATTAGAGACATTTCGCGCAACATTTCGTTTTTTTTTTATTTCTGTTCAAGCATAAATGTTACCTACGCCTTTCAATTTTATATTTTTTTTACCCCAGCGCATTAGAACGGATTCTAAAAATGTGAATGCCGCGCTCACTGCCCGGGTAGATATTAGACATGAACGGCGTCATCCAGCGAGTGAATACTAGGCGTTACTGGTTCAGTGACATGTAGTCGCTCACTAAAGGTTGCCTTTCTGAAATTTGCATTCCAATGCTATGATTGGAGCAGTGGTGCGTCTAGAGATGCATGTTTCATGCGCAGCAGTGAAATAGCGCAAATATGTCATATTTTATTTTTAACGTCATTGATTTACGTCGGCGTAACATGACAGCCTCCGTCTTTTGGCCAAACGAAAGTTTAAAACTTCATTTTTTTTAGTACCCTGACCCAGTTATTGAAGCCTTCTCCCTCGGTTCAAGCCAAACCGACATTCCAGCGGAAACTTTCAAATTAAATTTCATTCTTGTACTGCTGAGTGCCTTCTGTAAACATCGTCTTGCGAGGCATTCAGACATTTTACCCCAGGGAGGTCACTGTAGAAAGGAATGCGAAAAATAATGACTTCTCAGATAGGGGCCAACGCAACTCTTAATGAATCAATTCCTGGGTATTAGACGATGGTATGCGAACTTGGTAGACTTAGAACCAGAATCTCTTTAACATTTGCCTTTCTAGTATGTTGGAATTTACGGATTTCTTACGTCAGTTATTTACTCCTTTTGCGCGCTCCGGAAAGGTTGTGACGTGCGTGTGTGCCCTTTCAGGCAGCTTCAATAGTAGCGAAGCTGGTTGCTGCAGCACCTTAAGGACTAGACTGCGTTCCTAATGGGCCCATTCTAGCGAAACATACCTGCCTAATGTTAACATCAAGAAAAATGTTCGAGCGATACCTTGCGTAAGAATATAGTGGTCACAAAAAGTATGCAGGGTTTTAACGTAGTTAAAACGAGTAGAAGTGCGAAAGTCTGGTTAGCTTGTGGTTTTGCTCTGCTGGGTTGTCGGCACATCTGCCGACGATATTAGTTCGATAGCAGTGAAGTATGCTTTATTGAGACGTGGGAAGAACTGGCGCCGAAAGCTCTTGCACAAGTAATCGATGAAGCAGCGGGCTGAGAGGCAGGCTCACAAGGATTAGTTCTCCAGCACGAGCGCCAGCCGGCCGCCTCAAGAGCTTTGTCGTTGTTGTTGTTACCCTCTTACAATGGCACATGCCCACATAGGGGGATTGGCCAAGAATTGCGGGGCACAGCGAGTTTTACAGATAAACATTTCCTGGACGAAAACAAAATGAATCCTGGCGAAGGAAAAAGTAAACAAAAAGGAACAGCGAAATGAAACGGGTTATGCATTACGCGCGCAGAAGATCGACACTGAGGTTTATAGCCGAGTGTTTAAATGATCATGATAATTGTAAGAATAAAAATATTGAAAAAAAGATACCAAGGTAGTCGATTTGATCCCATTAAAATTTTTGAACAGCGGTGAAAACACACTTGTGGCTGCACCCAAGTATGGTGGCTGGAAACGAAGACATTACTGGGCTGCTCAAACGAATGCCAAGCTGTTGTAGTGGCTGCTCTAAAAACTGTCTTCTCATTATGATGTAGCGGCGACAAAACAAAAAATTATCTATGGTTTAGTGCTCGCCATAAAATACGCAAACGGAATTAAGCACAAACCCAGACCTGTGCAAATAAAAATTTAAGGGTGGGACCCGACAGCGGAGCCTTGTTAAAAGATACCTCAAGCTGCCGTGAATGGCATGACTTGCTGCTCCGCGAATACCACAGGTGCAGGTAATCATCGCATCTTAAAAAAGATCCATTTGTCATTCGTAACAAATTCTGTCTTCGAAACCTCGTTGCTGTGTTCTACGCTGTAGCCGGAACGATAGGTAGCACGGGGCAATTGGGGGACACCTTTGCCAGGCAGTCCGCAACTTCATTGGCTGCCACACCGCCATGACCTGGCACCCATATCATGTGAACAAGCCTCATATGCGGAGGGAGTAATGAATGGAAGGTGCTCAAGATTCGCGAATCCACAGCCGAGGCAAGGGACGAACACAAAGAAAAAGAGTCTGTAATGAGAGCCACTGAAGAGAAGGACGGCTATAGATTTCGAAGAGCAAGCACCAACGCCGGAAACTCCGCTTTGAAAATTGAGGTGTAGCCGCCGTTGGCGCCGCCGCATGATCATCTTTTTCGTTCTAACAGTGTTAGTGATGAAGACAACGATTGAAGCGCACAGCGCCAGAGTGCGTAGTTTAGTTCCATAGTAGTATTAGTTGTTGAAGACGATGATGTGCAATGCACAGGGTGACATTGGGTAGCAGATTAACACGAATCTTGATCGTCTGCGCCGTTAGCGTCGAAATCTTGGTTTCGTGAACAATGCGTTTTGGTGCGGGGAGTATATGCTGCCCTGCACGAGCCGTCTAGCTGGCTCCCCTATCTGGATGCATGTGTGTGCCTCCCAGACATTTGATGTTTTGGAAGGAGCGTTCATGCAGGGGTAAGGTGGCCTGGTGTTTTGTGGCGTAAGCGTGTTTAGACTTTTCTTTTCGGCACTATTTTCATGCAATAAAAAAAAAAAATATATGCCGTTAGCATAGTGCCCTCGTGCAGTGGCCAGCGGCCACCACCGTGGTTTCGCATCGTAGTCCCGGCAGGATTTCTTTCTCAAAGGATTTCATTCTCAGGATTTCTTTCTTTCTCAAGATTGAAATCTGCGATTTGCAAATTTAACCACAAGCTCAGGCTTTACACCAACGAACTCCATTTTTTTTTTGCCCTCGAGAAAAAGCTTTGCCAGTGTCTGCTTCTGGCAGGGATTCTTCATGAAGTTCACTTCACGACTACGAAAATATTACCATTGATGTTTACCTTTCTATTTTAGATCGTATGTGATAGCTAGCTGCCAGAAAACACTAAAGCTCATTTATGAAGCGCATTCGCAAGATATTGAATAGTTTTGGGCGGATACATTCTATTGCCTCTGTCCTGTTCGCGTGTCATTTTGATCGATAGTCCTGTTACACAGCCCTGCCGCTCCCGCAAACGCACAAAGATTTTACGTCACCAGTAATAGAGGGAACATCGTCTCACTCAGTGACGCTGCCATTGGGTAGCAATCTTTGCGATTACGAGGTCCAAATGCTGCTGGAGAGCACATCCACCGATTTCTCTGTCTTTTAACCTGTTTTTTTCATAGTGCCTTGCAGGTAAGACAATGCCAAGTATAAAAAAATTATCCAAATAACCCGTCTAAAGCTTTTAAAGATAACCCAAATTAGAACAGGAGCACATAACAGATCAGAGTGCGGCTGGAACCGGACACTGCTAAGACCACTTCATACGCGTGTTTTTGCATTGTTTGTGAGGCTGCCACCTCAATGAAATTGTTAAATAAGTCTTCACTATAGATGGCAAGAGAAAAAGTGAAGCTCTAAAAAGCTATTTTGCTTGTTTTGCTTTTTGCACTGTTGCAAGAAATCTAGATAGCGGGAGCTAGAGTTTAACTGCTACACTGCACGTGATAAATCTGAGGGCCAGGAAGGCCGCAGAGTTGTTTGCACTTCAGTTGTCTTGTGTGTTGTGGCAGCCTTAAACTTCGCGAACGAAAACGTCGGCATCACTCCTTTAAGCCAAAAAAAAAGAAAGAAATCAACGTCAGCGCAGGAACAAATAGCGCCAGTTTTCTTCAACGTCATTCTTCAGCAAAAGAAGTTGTACGCCTATGTAATTGTTTTAATTGGTCACAAAGAGCTGCAAATTGTTAAGTAAACAGGGCGCGCCAATAGAAGCTCTATTAGTCCCTCATCTACCCTCCTCTGAGGCGAGCAAAGTTGGAGACCTGTTTAGGCTTAGGCAAAGCGCGCTGCGCCGCCTCATGCACGTAACTGCGTTCCCTCAAAGCCCTCTTTTCATTTGTGTACACAAACCCGCATTCTACTGCTCAGAGCACTCTCTGGCCTCCACCTCGACCAGGGTGCTTGCTTAACGGATCATGAGTCGGTACCTGAGACTGCACCTGAGAGATGGAGGCCTTGTCGTGGCACGCTTTTCTTCAGCCCTACCATCTATGAGCTCAGTGGCCTCAATGTCAACTCTAGAGCCTTCTTTGTTCAAGAAGGAAGTGAGCCAAGCAGGCATGGGAAAGCAGCGGGACAGAAAAGCCAGGCTCTATGCTTGAAAAACTGCCCGGCATTCACAAGTGGCTTCGTGTGACTCGGTTTACAGAGCAGCCATCTGTTCGTAATCTGCTGCCTCTCTTCAGTATAAAGTTACTTCCTCCTGCGATTGCAAATGTATTCGCTGGAACGTACAGGACCCAACGAGAAGTTGCATTGCGCCGAGATTCTCTTTTTTCGTATGTCGATTTGCGCGCGAAAATTGTTACTGTGCTGGCATATTCAGCGGAACAACGAACGAAGCTACCTGTAAGCGACTGTGCTACGACGATAGCTGCACTAATAGTAGCATGTTTGTCGTGAGAGACTCTCGGGGTTCCTTACGTCCACTAATACGAAAAAGTCCCAGCAGCATACTCTAACTGCTCCTCTGCAACGTTTGAATCGTGTCACTACACCTTTGAAACACCACTTTTTTGTAGGAAAGCGGTCAGACTTAAAGAAAGCAATCCCAGAGTTCAGTTCTCTGATATAATGTGCTAATTTCTTTGTATGGAAATCAGTTTTGGTTGACTGAAGAGGGTGAAATTAGACCAGGATAGTTATGTCTAAACAAATGTCCAAATTTGCTTCATAAAAAGAACTCTTCTTCAAACATTTTTTGCTGAGTCATCACAAATTTAGAAATATTGTGGATGGCTTCATCACTCTTCTTCGTGCTCTCCTCAGAAATTTACATCCACCATAACAAAAAGAAGCTGGGGCGGTTCAAGAGCTGGTCCTTAAATTCTAAAAATTGAGTACATTGAAGACATACAAGCTCAAATGCTTGAGCACAGTTTTTTTCCTCAACGCACAGCAGCTTTGAAAGCATCGTCTCGTAAAGCAACACAGAAGCGTTATGCACCAATGTTGCACCCCAGCTTGGGTTTTAGTTTTTTTTTTGTTGTCATTGATAACTCCACAACGGGAATTATTCTCAACCCACCTTCATGTTTGTTGTCGCGAGAATTTTAAACGGATTGCTTGTACCTTGCGCTATTCTACTTGCATGAAGGAAGGTATTAGATCCGTAGAAAGCGGGCTCTCTATAGCGAATGCGAACGTTAGAAGATTTGAGCAAATACTCGATCCTTAAAAAATCAACGGGAAAAATTAGGATTCTTCTACATTTAAATTTTGTTCCCCCCTTTATCTTCCCACACTGATCGTCCCTGTCCCCGTCAAAACTACTCAGTTCCCCATCATTAATGTCCGATGCCCATTATCAATTTTTCGCTACTTTAATTTTATGACATCATGAGCTGCTTCTTGATTCAACAGACCGCGTGCGCGCACCGACACAGGCCATTGCGCTGAGCGGCAGACCCGCTATCGAGGCACCTTAGGGCAGCAGACGCACTCCTTGCGACTGCAGTAGTGGAGTGCGGCGACCCATTAACGGAATGGAGTTCCGCAGTTACCACCGAGTCGCGACAACGGTGGGGAGAAAAAGGCAAACAAGAGTGCTAGGCCGAGACAGGCTTGGCCTGGAAGTGATTCCGCGGCAGAGGAATGTGTCGTGCGCGGAAGCTGCTGGTGCTGGAAATCAGTCGCCGTCGTGTTAGCGCCGCGGGTGACGCTGTTTCTTGCTGCCTTTACGTTTGCCTGTTCTCGTTTATTTCATCTCGTGTCCGGTACCGACTGGTCCACAGCGGCGGCTGGACAACAGTGGCACTCGATCAAGCATGCGAGAAAGGGTACTTCTGTGCAGTTTGATAACAGGGTGTTTTGCAGACTTTTTCGAATCCTTTGCTCACATTAAACAACAATCAGCTTAGTAATGAAAGTAATTCATACCGTGAGAACGTGAAAACGTTTCTTATAATTAAATCGTCATTTTTCTTGAAAACATACGCAAATCAGCATCAGAATTATAGTAAGGTCACTTGGTGAATATTTTCTCCATTTGCAGTCTCAATTTGGCCCCTATTTAAGTCTACCGTGTGTGAGCGATCTTTCGAAAGATGCGTTTCCGCGCCGTGTTGTGCAGCACGGAGAGTTTCAGCATAAGCGCGATGTATGCATGCTTGTTTTGGTGCCGGCGAAGGATGCGCAAATGTTTTGTTAGAAATGATAGAACGGCATTCCTTAGACAAATGCCCTCAGTTTGTGTGGAGCGATTGTGTGCATCTTTTCCCCTAGTTTTATGTTCTCTGCCTTGTGTCTTCGGTAACGGCTGACTTTGTATTGGAGGGAAGTCCTCGTTAACAAACACAATTGACCCCGAGGTTGGTTGCTGTGTGCTCGTATACGGCTCTTGTGCCAGTCATCGACAACGTTTGGTTGCCAGGTAGAAGCTTGGCTTATTGCTTGCGCTCCTTTCGTCGCGATACTCGGATGCTGTTGACAGTGCCGTTCCTCAGGGTTTTCATAACCTGTCGCCGAGCAGGGCAATTCGGGACTGTGTCTACGTGGTGACCTTTTCAGTTTGGGCACAATGGTTCTTTCCTACAAACCTCAAGGTTGCCATGCGTGGGGCGACCGCAGAACGGGCATCGACTTTGGTCGACTAGTGGACACGGATTTGTCTTTTTGCCGATTTTGTTACAGGTCTCGCAAATGACAGATTTGTGTTAATATGAAGTTACTGGCATAAGTCTGCTTTATAGATGGATTTTGCGGGGAAGTCTCGACCCCACAAACCTGATTAGAGATGCTCTGTTCTTACCAATGAGCCTGGCGTTAATTATCTTGCACGAGTAGCACGTGAGGGTGGCCATTAGCTGTTCTCTTGTTAACCCGTTGGCATGATACATGACACCACGAATCTGGCCGGCAAAAATAGTTTCATAAGCCTGTATAGGTGTTACCTTTCCAGAAATTAAGAGCTACTGCAGTCCAAGAATATAATCCCTGGAATGCGTATGAGATATAAAAATATTAATAATTGTTTTTTGAGGAAAAGCAATGGCGCAGTATCTGTCTCATATATCGTGGGACACCTGAACCGCGCCGTAAGGGAAGGGACAAAAGAGGGAGTGAAATAAGAAAGGAATAAAGGTGCCGTGGTGGAGTATGGAGGGCGCCTGAATAATTTCGACCGCCTGGGGATCTTTAACGTGCACTGACATCGCACAGCACACGGGCGCCGTAGCGTTTTGCCTCCATAACTGATTGCTTCTTTTAAGAGGACGTACTTGAAAGCCTGAGAGAATTAAATTTTTAAGCTCATTGGCACTGGCTCCATGCAGCCAGTGTGCGAGGATGGTGCCCAGCTGTCCAGGCGAGTTTAGCTTAATGATCACAGTGTGTTTAACACTGATTGAATCAGCAGCTGCAGCTCTCTTCTTCTAACTAACAGGCTGCCATTCATAGTCTTCAGAATGGTCATTCACAACAAAGTGATCGATTCTGCACAATGCGGCTACCATGGGCACCAAGGCAGATCCCCGCGATCGAAAACGCGCATCGGCGTAGTGAATATTTATAGCTGCCTGCGAGCGGCCAAGTTTTACGCCGTGTCTTTTGTTCACAAAGCTGGCGTTTCCTTGAACTATGTGGGAAGTGCCTAACCCCATTCTAGGTTGCTTGTGCAAATTTCTAAAATGGAAAAATGCAAGATCCTACCTGAGAAGGGTCAGTTCGAGGCATGTATTCCGTGCAAAGCACAGAGAAGGGATTTGTGACAGGTATCGCCGCTACCACTTTTCTGGAATCCTCATCCATCATGCTTGCGTCGGCGTCAAGCACAGCAATCGATTGCACCGCGTTATCTGTGCCGCTGCGGAGCGATGTTGATGCGGCGTCTTGCCAGGCTGCCCGGAAGCCATGTAGGTGGCATCGGTGGTAGGCGTATCTGATGTATCGGGATGGTTTTCTGGGGGTAGTCTTCGACAAGGGAGCGTTTAAACCGTTGTTCACAGGTGACGAGGAATAAGATTGTGGTGGCACATCTATTTCTGCGAGCCTAGCCTAAAAACGGCGGGGCCAAGAAAGCTTCCAACAGTCGGAGTGGCACGCACGTGCGCCTGGTCAAGACGGCTGCTTGCAGCGCCCCCGACGAACTCTTTATGGGGTTCATTTTACGCCTAGAGAATATATGAACTTGACGGCCTCGGTAGCAAGAAACGTGGTCGACGCTCGTCAAAGAGTGAAATTCCCGCCGTTTTTGGCCACGCCTAATTTAAACCTGGCAAAGAACTTTCGAGATAAGGCGCCAAAAGCAACTGCACCATATCAGTACAAGTGGAAACAGCTGCGCGCGGCAGTGATCAGTGAAAACTGGTCGCATCTTCCTTTACAAATGTAGCAATATATAGGGCCTCGTGTCGTTGCCATTGACCGCAAATAAAAAGACAAACATTACAAATATTCGCAGCACTATAATTTCACGCAAGGCAGGGAGACAGTCTTGCAAAAAGCAGCACTCCAGCGAACAGTGTGCGCGAGACACTTCAATGCCTTCGCTCTTAAACTCCCCCTGAGAACACCGGCTGGCCTAAGCTATAACAAAAATTAAAAAAAAACTGTGGCCACCGTCGTCGCTTTAAAAAAAGTCATCTCGTTATTTCGTGGGCTACATTTACTACCTCGCGAACGACGCAGCCGAGAAACATGAAGGTTCTCCGCTTCCCTCCCCTTCGAGTTGACTCGCCGACTATAGCTTTCGGTCCTCGTACGCACATCCACCCTCCCTCCCTCCTGCCGCTTTACGCCGCCTTATGCATCTCCCACGCACAGCGCAGAGAAATAAAAGAGACCCGTAAGGACCTGCTAAGCAGAGACACATAGAGAGCGATACAGCGGCTCACGCCTGCCCGGCTTTTTCCTCGCTCTTTGCAAGGATTGCCGGTGCGTGTGTACACCGTTACTGCTTCATAGTTAAAGGCAAATTTATACGTTTTTCCCGATATCGCCTCACTCTTAAAGACGGGGGATGTGGAGAACGTTCAGCCCAAGTCTCAGGTAAAGCTCAGGCACGCAAAAATGCTTTCCCCTGTCGCTGCGAGCTCTCCTGTCGTAAGGCACGTTGTCGTATGAGGCAGCTAAGGAAACGGGGCCTCACAGCATTCATAATTTGCCCTATGAGGACTGTGAGGTGAAACCACGTACTCAACACTAGTTATACTTATTACGCTGTGTGATATATACGAGCATTACTCAACTCCTAGACCTACTTTACTAATTTCTCTCCACTGTATGTTGCTGCTGTAAAGACAAAACAGACCTACGATCCGTGCCTTTATTTGCATGCGTGGCACCTCCTCATCATTTGAACTGCTATGGGTCTGTGGTTATGTAACTGCAAGAAAAACTTACACGTTCTTTTACACTTTTACTCTGAATACAGTATTTTACTGCTCAACTTATATTAATCTACTGCCAAGCAAATATTGCGGCCGGGTTTTGAAGCTTAGATAACTGCTGCTTCGTGGTTCAATTTTGCAAACTGGGTTCAAACGGCAGAACGACTGGCTAGTGTATCCGGACTAGCATGCGTCGTGTAGTACGTGGCGCCTGCAGCTCGCGCACGCTGTGGGGGAGTGCCTCTAAGGGAGTGTGTGTTTGTTGTCTGCTCCTGATAAGTGCTAATAATAACTCAGCTTGTGCATAAATGTCAGCGTCATGGGTGCTGTAGACGACACAGTTTTCTTTCAGAGACATACAATCTGACACTGACGAGTGTGCCCTGTTGCTCACATACAAAAGTTAAGACTGCATTGCTAAATGTTGAACCAAACGTCTACTCTGCGAAATAATTCGACCTTTCAGCAGTGTTTCGACACGACCGGGACACTTCCGACGTTGGAGAGCATTGCGTGCATACTCCTAAATCTGAGTTCTCTATTGTCCTTGTGCCTGTTCCTTGGTCCCTGTTTCAATAAGCGCTGTATTACACAATGCATTATCAGCTCTCCCAAGCTTCAGTTTTAGTCAGTTCTTACTTCCGAATGAAAATGAAAGGGAGAGGGATAACCACTGAACCACAGATACATGTTTACCGAGAATTTTTTATTGCGGTTACATAAAAAGCTCAGTTGCCTTCCCGCGGTGGCGATCTATTTTTTTACCACCAAAGCCAATGAGCTAGCGGCATAGATAATCGCAGCACAATACCGAAAGAGGGTCATACAGCGAAGCAATGATCTCCGTTAACTGGATGGGACGACTGATAAAAAATATACGACGCTTCACGCAAGAAAGAAGGTTAAGTGAAGCGGAGAAAAGAGCTCCAGACGTCACTAAGGGCAACGGACGAGAGCGGAAAAGCAGACTTGACGAACGAAGAAGGCGAAGTGCCTGTACGCACGCATGCGCACACGTGCGAACCGGAGACTATCAGATGTTCTTGTACAAGGCACGCAAGGAGGGTTCCTTTGCGAGGGTCTTATTGTCATGCATGCGACAGCCCCATCCAGCTGAATGACCACTTTCAAAAGAGGAATGCCAGTGCGAAGAGCGAGCCGAGCCCAGGCGAGGCAAGTCGTCCAGGAAGAGGCATTCACGGGATTACTCATCGTATGTGCGTCGACGGAAGCCTGAGCAGGAACGAAACCAAACGGATCGACATTTCGTTGCGTTCAGGCTTCACATTTCATGCACTCAACCTCCGCTGCAATGGATCGAATATTGCTACCTACTAGGCCTAATTTAATCCTGCCTTTTGAAAATTTTTCAGCAATGTAATGCTGTGTCAACTGCTATCAATGTTGAGAGAGGAAAAACTCTAGGGACGTTTAAACCACATTACGAGTGGAATGCGATCATATTAGATTTTATATTTGTCGTAACTTCTGTTCCATTTTCCTCGTGTGCTTGAGTCAATTTATTTGAAGTTGTCGGTGCATCAACCACCATATTCCGACTGCTAGCTGCAGCAGCAAGCATCCTCAGTGCTATGGCGGTGCCCTCATTTGCGCATATTAGGGCCGCGGTACGGTGTCTCGGACTATGAACGTATCACTAGGATCCAGCGAAAACGAGACAGGGCCACAAACTCACCCTCCTATCTTTTTTGCTTCCTCAGTCGGAAACTTGATGCTTCGCCGCAGCGTGAACACCAAAGAAGGACTCCGTAGCTCAAGTACCACCTCCACCCCCTTCCCTTTATAATGAACGTGGAGACCAAAAAAAAAGCAATCGAAAAGGTGCTGTTGAAGTTATTGGTAACTGCGGGCCCTGCGCGCGCCGACGTTGGGCCGACGTTGGAACTACTCCACAAGGAGAAACGCAATAGGCACCCGTGTACTGTGCCATTTCAGTGCATGTTAAGGATCCCAGGTGGTCGAAATTATTCCGGAGCCCTTCACTACGGCACCTCTTTCTTCCTTTTTTTCACTCCCTCCTTTATTCCTTCTCTTACATCGCGGTTCAGGTGTCCACCGAGATATTCGAGACACTTACTGCGACACTGCCTTTACTCAAAAGCCAAAAAAAAAAGAACGGTCAGACCTCAACCAACGACAGCGACTTGTGAAGTCTGAATCACAGTCACGTCGAATGTTTGCTGGCATAGCTGGTCACGTGTTAGACGTCGCCTTCACCTTCTGCGCTCCTGCCGTGCGGAGGCACGAAGCGAACACTAGATGGCACGTCATAATTGCACTTATGCTGGTATAGCTCCGGCTCTGTATTTTTAAAACTCGACCGAGGCTTGGAGAAGAGGAAGCACAGGAGGCACTGCACAGCTATGGAGAGTGTGTACCGCACCGTACGCAGCGCTGACATTGGATGCAGAGCCAGAAAAAAGCGGGGGGTGGGGGGGGCGGGGGGGTGTAACGCACCGCACGCCACCACACCGTATTTCGGTGGCCGCGTAACATCTCTCGACCAATCACCGAATTTCGTGACACCGGAAATTGGCGGGGTTTTGTTGTTATGACAGCTGTAATGGTATCGCATTAAAACGTCAATGGATTCGAGCAAAGTTCAGTGCGAAGCTGTTGAATTTACAGTGCGGGTGACCATCGTTATGCAGTTTGCCGTGGACACAGGAGTCAGCATGGGGCGCCGCAAACATTCAGTATCAAGTAATGTGCAGCAATCAAAAGGGTCCGCAGGCTTGTACTGGAAAGCGGATGAGAGGGCAATTTTCGGGGAGAAAAGTATCAGTAGGTGTATCCAACAGACCATACCACGAAGACGGAATTTCTCGAGAACCATCTGAGAAACAAATAACAGGTGCATAAGGAACACAACTACGAGTCTGTTGCTGCCAGGAAGAAAGAAAAAGAAAGTGAACAGGCCTGCTCACTGGCTCAAGCCGAGCCACAATCGCTGCCACGTGCAGATAGTAAGAGAATTGAAAGATGGGATAGAAAGACAGGATAGTAAAGACGCGCTAAAGACAAGGCCGATCCCGGAGGCAGTGCAATACCGGGCCAACCGGTGGCGGGAGTGAAGCATGCTTCAAACTCTCCGCCACATTTCCAAAAATAAGTCCATTGGACCCGTAACAGATACTATACGGGGTCCGGACATTCGCTACACCTACGAGCATGCAGGCGAGCATCCTACTTTTTGCTTGAGCATCTGAAGGCTGTATAAAGACTAAATGTTTCGTCTGAGAACTTACCAAAGGAGCATGGGGCGAGCAATCTCAACTGAAAGCCGCAGTTGACTGCACATTTTAGTTCAGCTATAATAGCTGGTTTATCTCACTCTTTGAAGTGCTTTATCTCAGTCTTTGATGTTGCACATTGATATTTGCAGAAATCATATTGAATATCACATGCAGATGAATCATAATTCACTATAGCGCTGGGATCAATTCATCCTGAAAACCAATAGCGACGCTGATTTCTTTTTGTAGTGTTAACTTTTAGGCGCCGAAATAAACCAAAACAAAGCAATGCGTAATCAAGAACACGATAAGCTCGGTTGTTCGGCGCAGCAGGAACGCCTTCGTTTCTGAAAGGAAACATCCTTGTTTGAGCGAAGAGAAGTAGTCTAAAAAATTGCAATAAAAGAATTATTGGATCGCTACATTCTTCTTGTATGTTACCTACCACCCCCTAAAAAAATGGAAGCAAATCTCACCGAAATTCCTCAGAATGAACCAGAGAGCAATGTATATTGGAAATAAGTCTCGGTTAGCCACCTTCTTGGCGGTGACCGAATCGTCTAAGACGTACACGCAATGTTCTGCCGGATTTCCGCCCGGGTCGTTCTGAATGCCGCTTATAGCACCCGGAAAATTGTAACGCAGGAACGTATTGAACGCCTATAGCTTCGCCTCGCCGTGTCTGCCAGTAGTTGTCCTTTTGCTGCAATATAAAACTAAAAAAAGTAAAGCACTCCTGAATGAATTTCACCCCTCTATGCTTTGAAACTATGCCCCGTCAGTGCGCAAGGAGAGGCATATGCGAGGCCTTAAACCACTCGAACATCGCCGCAATGCAGTAGTGTATTTTGTGCGAGGCGTTTCCACTTGCAAAATCAAGCGCTCTACGCTGAACGCTGAGAGGCAACGGGTTCATGCAAGAAAGCCGCACACATAAACGAGAACC